>VYZR01025949.1:9955-29385 GCA_013400675.1 Oxylabes madagascariensis
ACTATTTCCTCTGAAGCCAATCAGTGTCATAAAACTACTGAAGAGCCAGGAAAAGCAGGAATATTTGCAAGTGTCTTTCTTGCACACAGCTCCTAGGTACTATGTGGTTAATTACTTTAAGAGAGGATTTTGAAAGGGATTGTTACTAAAAGATGTCTGTGTTTCACAGAAAAGATCAAGGTGATAGATTTTGGATGTGATCAGGAGCAGTGAGAAGTTTTGGTCTGACCTTCTCAGATTACAATTATTTGGTGGTTTTGTGCAAGTCCATGTTTATTCTGAAAGCATAGTATTTGATTTTGAGTAGGTAGTAGAGCTGATGTAGCTGTGGTTAAGCAGTGAACCCTGCCTGCCTTTGCTGAGAAAGTTTTGCCTAATAGGACTAGCATGTGATGTGACTCTTCCCCAATTGACATGAAAAGCTGCTCTCAACATATTTGGCTGACAACAAAGCCCACACACATCCAGAACTTGAATAGTTTTTTTTATGTTTTGGGGTTTTTTTCCCTGGCTTCTTCTGTTTACAGTTTTCTGTACATTCTCATGAGCCAGGGTGCTACACTGATTGACACATGTAATTCTATCTTCCCAGTAAAAATTATTCAAACTGAATTTTGCATATTGGAATAATATTCTGAAGGGTCAGTTTGTTTTTCTGGGAAATGAATCAAACAAATTATTTGTTGAGCTTGCGTTAGGTGAGGTTTTGGAAGAGCTGAACAGGGCAAGGATAAATTTGAGTTCAGCACACATTACTTTGTTGGGTTTGGTTTCAGGTCTCATTCTTATCATAGGTTTTTTGTTTCAGATTAGGAACCTTGTCTTCTAATCTGACATTAGCATTAATATTTCCTTTTTCAAAGGAACCCTTCATATTCTGAAGTGAATCTGTTTCTGCATTTCTTTTTAATTTTGACATAGTATTTCCCTAATGACGTTTGATTACTTTTATACTTCTTAAACAATTAAAACCCACTAAACTTACAGCTACCATTTCTAAATGTTGTGAATGGGTCTTGATTTTTCAGTGTTGTTGCCAATGCAACTGATACAAATGCAGGATTTGCTTCTTTGGAGCAAGTTGATATAGTCAGGAATTTATGTCGTATTTTTATTAAAGATAATAAAGGGATATTTACTAAAACATTCCTCACTTGCATCTGTAGAGGTCTAGTCATGCATTCATTAGACATTTCTTGCCTCTGTATAAATACATATTCAGCTCTCAATTGCTGAGTTCTTTTCATCTTTGCTGGCACAAGAACACGTAGATGCAGAGGAGCCTTATGTAACATTTGTGTGCTGCTGACTGGGTCTGAGGGGGAGGCAGGGTCAGGGGTAGAGATGGTGACACTGTTGCTCTGTTGAGGAAACCCAAGGTGGTTTCTCAGGTGGTTAGTCTTAACCAGAATCAAGCCCTCTGTCTCCATGGAGAGGACTTCATGAATGCTGTAGTAAAATATGAGCTGAGGGGAAGAGAAAGCAGGTAACTGTGAAAGAAGACCAAGCAATAGGGAACACTTTTTTTTTTACGCTTATTTTAAATACATATACTTTGTTGCAGAAAATTAGGAAGGCCAGATTAAAATGGAAGAAGATTCAGTTTATGCATTTTATAAGAAAACTGTGCATTGAGATCATCTTAGTTATTCATCTGATCAGTGAAAAGAGAAGACTTGGTTGTTCCTGTTCCTCTGCTTACAGTGAGCAAAGTAGGTATGCAGAGTTTGACCCAGTCCAGGCAGTTTTCTTCCCAGTGTGTGAGATGACATCACCTACAAAGGTGCCAGCTTTACTGAGCTTAAGGAGAGGCCTGCATCCAAGTGAAAAGTATTTCCCAACAGAAATGCAATGCTGCAAAGCACCCTGCTAATGAACATGTCCCACTTATTTTACTATGTAACGCTTCTGCAATTTCTGGGTCACGGTTCAAGAGTGGTTCAGAGTAAAGACTGCCACCTACTCATTAAATTGTTTACTACACTAGTGATCTCTTGGAGTTTAATTAGAAGGTTCTTATACAGCAACTATCCAAGTCCAGGTGTTATGAACCTATACTTCAGGTTGCTGTGGTTCTATTTGCACATAAGATGATGATGTTGGGACTTGGTCAGGATTCCCTTTCACAGCTGAGACCTCTGCTTTGACTGATGATGCTCTGTCTCCTGGTTTCTGACCAAAGTATTCCTGAGTATTATCTTCTTTCTCAACCTCTGCAATCCATTAGTGAGGTGACACTGATCTGCCACAAACAGATCAACAGGAAAAGCAAATTAAGAGTTTGGAAGGCACTTGGGAAGGAAAGCCAGGTACTCCCAAGAAGGAACTGGTAGGAGAAAGGCAGGAGGGTTCAGTACTGTTCCAGTCTGGGTGTAGAAGCTGGAGTCTGTGCAGAGGAATCCCTCTCTTTTTCTTCTTCCCCAGCCTCCTTTTTCTACAGGAGCTGACATTCTTCTCCTCCACCCCCTGAGGAAACAAGACCTTCCATCCTCCCTGGAAGGATACACAAATGTCCCCTGAACATATTTCTCACTGCTGTGTGAGAAAGCACTGCTCTTATCCTTCTACTTCTTCACAGTTGAAGAGAAAAGAAGTTGGAAAAGAGCTTTCTCCTATTGCAGGAAAGAAGAGACAGAGAGCCAAGAAGAAAGCCCCAGAGGACTGTTTCCCTACACTTTTTTTCTACTTTAAAGTGCACAGCTTCTGAGTGGCATAAGGGCAATGACTGCTTCCACACATTCTAAGCTCTCCTATAATGGTAACAATCATGAAAATCCCTTGTAATTAGGAGGTAGGGATTGGCTGCTGACACAGGTCATCCCTGTCACCTCCCATGGATGCAAGGTAGGTGACTCTGTCACACCCTGCACAGGGCTCCTCTTCACATAGCCCCAAACTGGGCACAAGGTGAAAAGGCAGTTATTTTCTACTATAGTCCTACATAGGATTTTTGTCCCCTAAAATCTACAGAATGGAAGGGAGGGAATGCTCTGTCCTCAGAGAATTACTGTAAAGTGCATATAATTTTGATTCATAAACGTGATTAATTTTGAAAAGTAAGTTACTCTCCTCATTCATTTCATTTGTTCACCACTAACTACCAGAGTCTCTGAAGCAGAAAGAATGTATTGGTGCTGCTAATCTGCATGGCATGAACGTCAAACAAAATCTCCACTGAAAGCAATTTCATAATCTGAAAAGCTGTTGCTGGCCTTCAACTGGATATGGCTAGGCAGTTCTGCCCTGCTCTGATTTTGACAAGAATTTATCAGCCATGTTTGAGAGTCAGCAAAGTTAATTAGAACATCTTTGCTTTTGGAAGAGGTCTTCTGAATCTGAAGTCAAGTTAGGGAGCTAAAGTATATTGGGGCAGTGGCTATTCTATTCATCTAAGTGAGCCTGTGCTCCTAGTATATGTGTTTTAACATTTTAAATACTTGCATTCTCTCCAGAAGATAATCCTTCCTAAAATGTTTTTATTACAATGTGTTTGCCTCTCTCCATTGACAATAACAATGCATTTCTTCAGCTGAACTCTGTGTTTCAGACAGGAAGCTTTTATATTGTTTAACCATAGACAATTCATGGAGAAAAAAAAGAATCACAGCATCAACTATTTCTGTAAACAGAGTCAGAGAAACACTATTTCACTAGAAAGTGATTTTAGAAAGTTGGTTATTTAAGAATACAGGAAAAATAGTAATTTAGAACTGTAATATGTGTATTCGGTCATGATGATAACAGGTTTCATGTTTGACTTTCTAATTTGGTACCTTCATTTTTAGGTTTTTTAAATACAGATTTTTTTAAATACAGATTTTTCAGGAACAGCTACTGACATAATTATTTGCACATGACTAAAAAGGGGCAATATAAATACCAGAACTAGAAATGTGTCTGTGCCACAGAATCAGGAGGTGGATCTCAAAAATTGATGGATGTCTGAATTCAGCCTTTGTCTTCTGCATGTGTAATTTCTCTTTGTGTGAAGGTACAGTACTGTATTTCTTTGTTATATTAATCTCGTATTAACAACAGGGACTCTACAAACCCAGCAGTAGTTATATGTTGAGCGGCCATATGACATCTCAAAGGTTGTGCCTTCCACCCATGGCAGGCTTATTGTCCCTCAGGATTGCCCAAGGAATGAAGCTGGATGTTTGTGCATGCTGCTGATCCACACAGCAGGAACCCAGACCCACAAAATTCTTCTCTTCTCACGGCTTGGTGGCTCAGCACTTCCTGTCAACATCTTCCATGCAGCCATTAGGAAACCTTCAGAGTCAGGTTATGTCCACTGAAGACATCTGCCTGATCACGCCAATCTGCTACCTCAAGCACTAGATGAGCATAGTGGGTAAAATGGCCCTGACGGAGATCATAAATTAGAAGGGGAATCTGAATTCATGAAAATCACTCATGGTCTGCAGTGTGAATTTGAAACACCATCCTCAACTATAGCAGGAAAAAACCAAAGATGAACTGACCCCAAAGCTCGCTGCTTTTCCCTTGTATGAAAGCCAGTTCATGGCAGCCATGCAACTGCTCCTTCTCTAAGAAAGCTGCAGTGTGTCCCTGTGAATGTGCTGAACCTGATGTCAAGGAGTTGACACATGTTTAAAATTAATTGCCTGTTTTTCAGGCTGCAGCTGTAATGAGGCAGACTCAGGAGCTTACTTGGAAAGAGGAATCCTCTGAGCAGCCTGTGTGTTGTGAAATGTGTTTAGAACAATAGCTGCTCTATTCTTTAATGTCAGGCTTGGTCTTGCTCCCTCTGAAAGCTGCAAGAATGGAACTCAATCTTTTCAGCTTGTCAGTGGCATAGACATACCAGCTTAGTCTATATATAGCTTGAACCATTTAATTTTTCTTGCCTCTATTATCCATTTATCAGCCTTCAGATAAAATGCTGTGTAGTTGCTAACAAATGCTGTCTCTATCCTGGCCATCAGAGCCTTCTCAGAGAGGGACAGCCCAGCTCCCTCTGGGAAATGGCAATCTCTAGATCAGAGATGAGGAATCCAAACTGTAGCTGCAATACCAAAATGTCTTGCGATTAGTGCCTAGTCAGATGCATAGCAGCTCTTTCATTCAATATTAAATGTTATTTTTCTTATTGGTTTGGGATTTTCAAATTTTCTCTTCAGCTGATTAAATATTGAGGCCGGAACACCATAAAGGCCAGTCTGTATTCCTCAAATCCGTGAAAGGGAAAATATTTATTGTCAAGGTTTGGAACTTGAGTCTGTTCTGAAAACAAAATAAATGAAATTTGCTACTAAATAAATTTAATATCAAATTGGTGTACACAAGTCACTTGAAACTCATTCAATTAAGACATTGAAATGTCAGCTATGTTTTCTTTCTAAAGGCCAGAGATTTCTTTTGCATGCAATAGGTCAGAAACATTTTTCAGGAGAGTGCCAAATATTCTCAGGAGCATCGGCTACAGGTACCAATCAGCTTTCACATTTATTTTGATTCTTGCAACTCAGAGTAGATTAATAATGGAATTCTAATGAAGTTCCACATGAAAACAAGCTACAATTGTATTGCCAGCATACACGGACATGAACTTTCTCACGTAGAATATTATTCATTTAGCTATATTAAATAATTATTTTGAAACCAAAACAATTAATGATGCACTTGAAGAGAATGTCTGACAAGAATGACACTTTTCTTTGCAAAGAAAACCTCACAGATACCATTTTAATACTAGCAGGACCTGAGGTCTCACAGAGTGAAAGGTCTTGCCTCTCATATAGTGCTCGTAAAGACTTTTGCTATACCAAACCTGAGCCACCACACAAAGCTCTGCACTGAGGATGCTGTGTGCTGCTTGCATGGCACAGCCTGTCTATCTCAGCAGGTCAAGTGCACCCTGAAGCTGGGGACAGGACACCCCGAGCACTGGCAGCAGGGCCTGGACACCTGGTTGTTTTCTTCAGTGTCGTACTGGCCACAGAAGCCCTTTCTGTGGGGCAACAGTGGGGTGGTGTGCTGGGCTGCAATTTCAGATGTTGCTGCTTTTAAATGTAAAAATCGCTATGGATTTTTAGTTTAAAACAAACATTAATTTATGACCCTGGTCATAGGGGAAGGGAAGAGAAGAAAGATAAAGCCCATACCCTTCCTTGCTGAGAGACAGCCTCAAAGCTTGCTCACATTTTCATATCATCAAAAACAAAAATTGTAGCTCAAGTAAAGACTCAGCTTTTCATTGTCCATATTGCTGGTCCTTTGCACTAATGCCAGCCAACGTCTGTTCCAGATGAGAACTTCAGAAATAATGAAAAAGAAACTGAAGGTAAAACCAAAATAAATAATGCATAGAGCACTGATCAAGCTCTGAACCTGTGTACTGAATTCAGTAGTAAGCTCAATATTTGGAGTATGGTTACATGCTAAAATGAGAATATTCTATTTTCCACCACCTTCTCTTTTCCTTTCCCCTCTCATTTGCTCTTCTCTGGCTCTTGAGGAGCTGATTCAAGTTACTAAGCCAGTAGAAATCTCATCCTGAAAAAAAAAACCAAACCCAAGAGGTTTCTGCTGGGTTACTGAGCTAAAATAGGTCCACCATATGGTCAGCTGGAGGGAGGGGGTAGGATTGCATGGCCAGGAGCAGTACCAGCCACAGGATGAAAAGAAGAAGGATCGGCAGAAAAACTTATTGTTGCTGTCAGGATAATTTTCTTCACATTTATGTTCCAGCTCAGGCTGAGGCAAAGCCCAGAACTGATGGGGGGCAGGGCAGCACATGACTGGTGGTAGGGAGGGAGAGTAAGGATGTGGCAAATGGTAATTAGTTTGGACTAAGCTGTTTTGGAAATCCAGGTTTAGCTTCTTGGCGGTGCCCAGGGAGCTCTTTTCACCAGAGAGCACAGTCTCAGGCTGCAGAGGGGACTGTAGAGTCAGGTGACAGAATCTAGGTTGTCCTGGCTGCAAAACAAGCAGCAGCAAATATCTGGCATACTGATCAAAAGGGTAGGGATTTGAAAATTAATAGTGATGTAATAAAAAGACATTGAATGAATATCCACAAAGGTTTGTGGTGTATATGGATTTCATATTTCTATAAATCATGCAGCATTTCTCTTTTGTTGGTGAATTGGCACTTCTCAAACAGGTAAATTGGGCAGTGATGTTGCTAAGCCATAAGAGGCAAAGACTTTCAAGAGTGGCTGTTTAAAGTCAGGGATCAAAGGCCCCACTTAAGTGCCTCAGTGGGTTTGTGGTTTTCAGAAGTGCTCAACACTACCACTTATCATCAATGGAAGCTGTCTGAGTCTTGGGCCTCTGAAAATAGGGCATTGACTAGTAGGACATAGGACTTAAAATACATTTTTAAGCACTTGGTCTGGTTAGTAAGTTTACTATTAGACTGAATGGAAAAGCTTAGGAAGCAGGAATAAAAGCCATTAAGCCTGAAATGAAAGAACGGATATATTTCTTTTCTAAATTACTAATCCAAAATATTTAATGAAAATATTAAGACAATAAGCAGAACCATATGAGTGTTAACTTCACTACTTCACTGACCTCCTTAAGCATTCAAGACTGAATTACCTTAACAAATGTTGATGATAGAAGTTTCCTATTGGGTGTCTGACATTGTAAGAGGAAGCCATGATTTCCATTCCTTGGGAATAGGACATCAGCCTAAAATTACTTGTACTCCTTCAGACTAAGAAACATTTCATTTTTTCACCGTATAACTCTCTAGAAAACAATATATTCTGAAGACAAATACAGACAAGCGTAACAGTAATGTTTTACATTTGCCATTCCCTGCTTTTCCCAGGGTTCTTCTCAGCTATTAGGCTTGAGAGCTGGGGAAATCTGGTTTGAAGATAAAACCTCTCCTTCCCCAAAAGAGGACCTTAAGTTGGAATAAAAACTGTTAATGCCATTTCTTTCTGAAGGGGTCTGTTCTTACCAGTTCTCTCTCTCTCTCTCCTTGCAATGTCAGCTAAGACCTGCTTTGGTAACAGAGTCCTGTCTGACACACTTTCAGTGTCATGTACCTTGTCACGTAAAGAGGCCTTTGTAAATAACACTTCACACAAGGCTGACCCAGCCAAGTTTGCCACATGAATGACTGTAAACAAACATATGGTAGAGATATGTCTTCTTCAAGGAGACAAGAATGGAGGGGAAAATTGAATAATCTTTGAGGTTACATACATACATTTTACACATGTAAAGCTTTGGGGATCTGAATTTATTCATTATATGCAAAAAATGAAATGGACCTGTTGGAGCGAGTCCAGAGGAGGCCATGAAGATGATCATAGGGTTGGAGCACCTCTCCTACAAAGACAGACTGAACGGTTGGGGTTGTTCAGCCTGGAGAGGGCTCCAGGGAGACCTTACAAGCAGACTTCCAGTACCTAAAGGGAGCCTGCAAGGGAGCTAGGGAGGGACTTCTCACAAGGGTATGTAGTGACATGACAATGGGATAATGGATTTGAACTAAAAGACAGTAGGCTTTGATCAGATGTTAGGAAGAAATTCTTTGTTGTGAGGGTGGTGAGACCCTGGAACAGGTTGTCCAGAGAAGCTGTGGATGCTCCATCTTGGGAAGTGTTCAAGGCCAGGCTGGATGCAGCTTTGACAACCTGATCTAGTGGAAGGTGTCCCTGTCTGTGGCAGGCGGTTGGACTTAGATGGCCCGTAAAGTTTCTTCCAACAGAAACCATTCTGTGATTCTAAGATTCTATGGCACGATTAAGAAGAAGTCAACTCACTGCTTTCTTTGGAGAGAAGAAGCAGGGACTGGATGTAGATTGGTAAACCTCAGACCTGGATTTCTCTGTTTGGGGGTTCATTTACTGACTGTGATATACAAGGTGTAAAAAATGTGGAAAGATATCATATTTACTCATATTCTCTGAAGAGGTGGAAATCAGATGGAATGTCACAGGCCTGAGCATATAACTTGTGAACTGAGAGCCTGAGATCCTCTTACAGAACCCAGAGAGCTGGAGCCCTGTCAAGACATTCAGCAGGGCCTCCCGAGTTTTCAGTAGAACAAAGATGCCTGCTTTACTGTGAATTGGATAGCCTCTGAAACTCTATGGATTTTATTGGCTAGATCACTAAAGACTATCATAGGATCTCGAACATCTAGATTTTATGTAGACACCTCCAAGAAGAGATTAAAATTTAGGTATGTTAATGTTCAAGCTGAAAGCCATTCCAGCTGTTGATGCTACAATATACTTCAGTGACACCTCTGCTTTTCTTTACTATGCCTTCCCAGGGGAATTTACTGAAAACAAAAACCAAACCAAAACAAAAACAAAACAAAAATGTAGGAAGGAGCACGTTGCTGATCGTGAGAGTCAAAAATAAGTGCAGGACATTGAAGGTGGGGACCCAGCATTCTGTTCTGAGGTCTCTATTCTCACTGAAGGTGGTAGCAGGCAGATAAAACTGTTACCTGCAGAAATTTCCATCTGCTTCTGGAAGGGTCAGAGAAGCCATGGGATTCTTCAGAAGATCTGTCACAGTGTTGTCCTTTGGTGTCACGTAAAAGAAAGGGATTCCAGTGCTGTTATTGATGGGACCATCGCTGAGAAGTAAACAGTTCCCGTAAGGCATACCTTGGATCTGCAAAATCCAAATAAGCAACTGGTTACATCTTTGCACATAGACAGTTTTCAGTGTGGGGGATTCCCTCAAGGGCTCTAGCAGAAAGAACAGCCAGCCTCATTGTTCCCATTTTCTGTTGTCATCATGAGACAGCATTTCTTCTAAATTAGATCTATCTCCTCTAAATTAGATCTATCACGCTTCTATGAAAACAGATCTCTCCTATATTTCTTCTCTCTAGTCCTGTCCATGACACTATAGAGAACATTTTCTCTTCCACTAAGCTTAAAGAGAATACCAAATTAAAAACATTATGAGCATGAATATCTTTTTTTCCTGCCATTGATATCAGGAAATATTTACTCTAAACTGTTGCTGGTATCTTTCCTCAAACCCAAAAGGATATAGAGCCTAATTTAGTCTTGATTCAGCCTGCTTTTTACTGTAATACTGCCTCCTCTTTTGGTTTTGACTTGCAAAGTGATTGCATTGGTTTGCAAAAATAAGAACGCATTTGAGCTAGAATTGTATTTGAAGTTCAAATGGACATCAGCTCAGCTTCCTGGGCAGGAACATCAGATTCCTGATGGAGGCGTGTCTCAACTACCAAGCCAGCCAAAGGAAAACCTCCTCCCATGGCAGAGAAGGGACACTAAGGAGCCAAGTTTTCAAAAAGATTTTCTGCCATACACTCACCTGTGTACACACAGTGGTTATAATGCATGCAAAAATGTCCTTGCCCAGTAGTGACACTCATTAATATGCTTCAGAAAAACATATACTCCTACTATGCCTTTCATCTCATTATAAATAGAAATGACAGATATTCAGTTAATTACTACTTTTTTTCATGTCTTCAGATGTTTTTTCCACATGGTCTATTAGACGTTAAGCAGTAAAATTATCTGTCAACACATTAAATCTTTTACAACAAAGTCAAATGAAATATGAATAGTTAATAAAAAAATCCTGGATGATGTTGTTACTTAGGTAGCATGCTTTCTGATTTTTAATGTTTATATGCCTTTAAAATTTTAATGCTTATAGTGCTTATAAATGGTCTTTGTTGGCTTTCCTTAGAAGTAATGCTTTAATGATATTACATAACTTAAAAAATAAAAGTACTTATTGTTAAGAGTTACAATTAAAAAAAGAGAAAGCTCTCAGTATTATTGCAGGACATTTCCCATTGCTTAAAATACTTAGTCTGTCATGCAAGGTTAATATTACTCTGGATTCTGAAAAATAATTGTGATCACAGGCAGCATAGTTCACCATTCAAAGCAGCAAACACCACCCGTTGAATTTCAGATTTTATTATAAACCAGGTTTTTCTGTGTTACTTCTGTGTTCTGTCTTCTGGAGGCAGATAACTGCAGACTATATTATGGCTATAATTCCACTGAGGGTTTTGGCGAGAGCATAAATCAAAAGAGTTACGATCATACGGTTTAATACGATTTCCAAAAGCTGATGTAGAATTACAGGCCTCTTCTCTGTACAAATTCATTTAATGGTATCTTTTTTCAATCTGTTACTTTGTATTTCACAATTACATTAACTGACACTAAGTCAGCCAAGCTTCCTGAAGACTTAGGTGCTTCTAATTTAATTTAAAATTGTAAACTAATTAATCTGTGAATACTTTCAACAGAAAATTGAGAATTTATTTTTATTATTTCGCTTTTTTTTTTTTTTTTTTCCTTTTGTCTAAGTGGTACTGGATGCTGTGTCTCATCCCAACGTTTCAATTTAAAAAAGGAAATATTTTAAAGCTGGAAAAAATAATGACCCCAATTCTCCGGTACAGCCCAGCTATTTTGTTTAATGTTCCCGACAGAGAAATCCTTTAAGCTGGTAAAGCTGGACGGAGGGGCAGATTTTGTGGTAGCCTTGCAGGCTCTCCTCCTTCTCTTCCTCATCCTCCTGAAACAGCCCCTCTCCAAACCCTGCAGCTCTGCCTTCTGGCCTAGAGGTTTTGCTTTTTTTGGCGTCTCTCCGGTGCGGTTTTAGCGAGCATCCTCCCTCCCTGTGCTCCGAGCACGAGTTCTCCTCCAGAGTTCGCTCCGCTCCCTGCGCGGCGCGGGCGCTCGTCCTGCGGGGAACGCGTGGCGTGGGCTCCGTGGGCACCGTACCTTTCCTCGGGCGGCCCGCGTCGCCACGAAGCCCCAGGCGCTGTGCCGGGCGAGGAAGCGGGCGGTCCCGGCGCGTCCCGGCGCCGCGCCGCCCTCCCGCCGGTAGGAGAACATCCTGGAGGGGGCGGCCCCCTGCCCCGGCCGCCGCGCCGCGGGCCCGGAGCCCAGCGCCGCATGCTCGCGGTACGCCGAGGCCGGGTAGCTCTGCTTCCAGAGGCCGCCCGCCTCCTCCAGCAGCGCGGGCAGCGCCTCCTCGGTGGAGGAGCTGTGCAGCTCGTCCGCCGCCCCCGCCTCGGGCAGCGGCCACGACACGGAGCTGACCACCACGTACCCCCCCGCGCCGCCGCACAGCAGCGCCGGCAGCAGCCACCACGGCCACGGCCGCCCCGCCGACATCTTCTGCGGNTGGCAGGCAGCGTTAGTTTGGCCCTCGCAAGGATGAGGTTTTGATATGCAAATACATGGAGCTGCTATTAAACGTTTTCCAGGCGAGGTTTTAATTAGGCAAAGATTTGCATATATGTGAGTTTATATCAATAGCCCAATTTAATAAAGGCACATATGCATCCAGTTCCTTTCTTGGCAGTAGACCCCTTCAATATGGCAATGCAAAGTTGTAATTCTTTAAAACATATGCTTCTAAACTTTCATTGCATTCATGCAAATTATTCAAGGAATACAAGCTCAATGGAAGACAGGGAAGAATGAATCTCACAGAAGCCTTTGCCTGTCAGAAGTTCTCAGGTACATCTAAAAGATGTTCTCAGGTACATCTTGCTTTTTCGTATCTGTGAAGAACAGATTCCAAGATCAGTCTACTGATACAACTTTTGCTTAATTGTGCCATGAGAACAGGTATAACTGATCTAGAATCTAAACTCTTATAAATAAAAGTGGACTTGAGAACACTGAGTATTTTTAGCTTATATTTTTTCCTATACTCCCTGTTCCGTTTCTTTTCTTCACCATAAAAACCTGAGGAATAGTGGGAAAGGGTATAATGGGCCTTAAGACCCTAATCAGTTTTTCTGATTGTGAAGATACTTCCCAAGAAAATGTAATTTTGGTGCCAAACTCTTAATTCTATCTGCAGAACTGAATACATGACTACCTTTTCCTTTAGCACATGGTCCTGTCTACATCTGCTGCAATACCACACTTTTGAAAATTGATTCCCACTTCAGTGCTTGAGCAGAGACAGAAGAATGGAGATGGCAAGTGGAAAATCAATGTAGATTTCCAAACTCAAAATGAGTGAAAGTTTCCCAAGCTCCTGACAAGAGTTTTTCTCTGATTCAGGATATGTCCCTTCTTAAAATACCAAAGCAGTTGTCCCTTCTTGAAATAGCAACCAGGCACAGAGAACTCACTACAGGCATGCTCTTCAAAAATAGTTAAACCTCTCATTTCCCTGGTGTTTCAGGGAATTTCCTCACACAATCTGATGCATGCAAGATACAAATCTCATCGTTTGTATTTACCATTTTCTATGAATTTGTGCCAGGGTTTCTCTTTATAAACGTCTTTGCTTGTACTTTACTTATAGAACAAGGCCAAACAATCTAGTTTTGAACATAATAAAACAATAACATTATATACAGCCTATTTTATTTCAGTTAATAGAATTATATATGAGATATTGACTCTCGTATCCTGCAGAAATGGGAAACAAAGGAGGAATTTCTTAAAACAGGAATTAGTGCTAGGTTTTATATTCAATAAATAGAATTTTTACGTAAAACATTGTAGACACAAAGCAGCATTAACAGAATCATTAATTTATGCTGAAGCTTCCAGATAAATTTACCATTATTACCTCAGGTAGGTTTTCAGCTTTACTGACAATAGAAAAACACAAGAAATACTTAAAACAGAGCCAAAAGTATTTCACCTTTATCTTCTGAATGTTTATTCAAATAATCTAAATCAAATCACATGACAACTTAAAATAACTGCACTGCTAGACCAGTTTTGCATTTAGTATTTTTTTAAAAAAAAGATCTGAAGTTTAAGAGAATGAAAACAGCATTTCTTAAAAGTTCTATCAAAAAGTAAGAATGGCATAGCATATAGAATGCTATAGTCAGGATGCTTTTCTCTGAAGATCTGCTGTTCATTGGAGGCAAAAAAATATCAGTTCATCTTTTTGAGTAAGAAATGTTTCCTTTCCAACTTGAAGATCCAACTTAGTACATGATATAATAATTTTCTCTTCCTAAATTATCTGGATGTGCTGAAAATTAGAAAAGAAACATGGAAATGTTTTAACTATAGGAATTGTAAATAATTTGTTTCTCCTTTCATTGAACAAAAAACATTCTCTATTCTTAATTGCTGAACCTGAGGTATTTTATAGATACCCAGCCTTATTTTACATCAAATAAACCCAACAAGAGGAAGTGCATATTGGGGTTCATCATAGGATGGCAAAGGTCTGACCGAAGGGCATATCCACTTTGAATACGTCATTTACACTTCTCCCAATTCGTGTGTCAGCTGTAAGCCCTTTTATTCATTTTCAAAACTGTCTCAGCCTGTCTCTCTCCTGATGGGGACTGCTTTTTCATGCTGAAATTCTGGCTTTCTTAAAATCAGCAGAAATTTTGACATTGAATTCAATCAGGGTAATGATTTTGCCCTCATTTTTTTGTCATTTTAGTTAATGATTTCACTTGATTTCTGTAGCCTAGCTTATACAGACCACTCAGAGGAACACTTACTGTTCCTATAAGTCAAGTAGTTAACTACGTCCTATTTTTTTTCTCCCTTTTTAACAAATCAAAGTGTTTGATTTGCTCTCTGCCAACAGAGCTAGGAATAGCACACCCTCAGTCTCTCCATGCCCTGATTTGCAGTGTATTGTATGTTACGAAGGTGTGGAATTGGATTAAAAGCTACGGCACAGTGCTCTGCAGATAAACCCACTGCAGGTGTGCAGTTTAATAGGATTTTAATTTGGTAACAAGTGAACAAAAAGCAGAAGCCTAGAATGGGATTTTCTAGATGAAGAAAATGCTATTCATGCTGAGAGAAAGCAACTGCAAGCTCCGTGATAAGGAATAAAGATCTGGCCAATGCTCTCTGAGCTGCACATTTATAGATTAAGGCTTGTTGCGAGCATCTCTGTTCCTGCCACTGGTTTCACAGAATCTGAGTTTATATTATGTTTGTTTGGCTCTGTAGCATTTCATCTGCCACACTTGCCTGCTAAGCCAGTGTGTACAAATCTTCTACTGTCTCGCTCCCTGCCCTCTACATTTGTTCATACAAAACCAATGTTTTCCTTGGGAGATGCCACCAACTTGGAATATATTCTGTCTTCAGGAGTATTAACTCTATTTACTAACTCTATGTATTAATTGTTTAAACTATGTTTAAAGGTAAGATTCATAAATTTACTGTGCTGTTCAAAATTAATGGAAAAAAAAATGGTCTCTCTGCTGAGAAGTCTAATTTATATTCAGCATCAACTAGGAATGGAAGACCAGAAACAGATGGAGAAGGAAGAGGAAGAATGAAGGTGACAACTAAAAGATCATGAAGGGATCTGCTAAGCCACACATATTGGTGCTGCTGATATCAGGGTAAGGTTGGGAGATTCTTTTCTGATTTCTGTTACCAGTCCTCCCTCATATTTTTCCAGGGTTTTGTAGCAAGACCGAATGGTTAGCACTAATTTCAATGAGCTGAGTGTGGAGGTGTGATGAACAGATTTTTTTTTTCCCACAGCATAACAGGCTGTAGAGAAGGCATAGAAATGCCTTGTGGAACAAGATTAAAAACTACGGAGGTTGGGTGGTGCTGGCAATGGATGGAGTGGAGGATGGGAACTGATGAAAAGCTCAGAGTTGCAGAAAGCTGCCAAGCCTGCCTAAGGTGAAGGAATTAAAAGCAAAAATTATGAAATAAACCTGAGCAATATGTCTGGCAGCAGAAATGTGGTCTAGGAAACAGCAATGTGGCTGGTTGATGCTGCTATGGCTGCTGAGGGTTTAGATAGCCAACAGAATGGGCTGTGGCCAAAAGGGGATTAATCAACAGCAGGGACAGATGGTTTCTTGGAAGCATGATGATTTTTGGTGGTCAAAAGTCATGGAACAAAAATCCTCATGCAATGGACATCTTGTCAGAGGATCTACAGAGATAACAATATAAAGCAGTGGGTGATAGAGGTGCTTTTGGCAACTGTGGTTTTCAGCAACCCGTGGCATCAGTGTTGATATACAAAAGAAGGAATCTGCAATGGTCAAGGTGGGAGCTACACCCATCTGAAGAATGGGAGTGGGTGGAAGTGCTCACTCACTCTCTCACAGCTCCTGAACCCTTTTGAGCTGCAGGTTCAGGTTTTTTTGACTCCATCACAAACTGTAAGCACTTGAACCACAACATAACAGGTGCTTACTAGAGTCTCTTTTTCATCCCAGTTATTAGCATCTTGCACATGGACTGGTAGAATCCATCATCTGTTGGGTTTTTTGATCTCTAAACTTCTACACTTTCTCAGTCATTCACTGTGTCCTTCCCTCATCCACCCCTTTTCCCAAGTCCTCATACTCCTCATTTCACATTTTACACCCTTCCCCTCTAATTCTGAAAGGGATTCGCTCGCTCTAATCAGTCTTGCTCTGTTCTTGTGGTCAGGTACAAAAATTTCAAAACTGGTACATATTTATAAGCACATCACTTTACACAGACCAAACCTGGATCAAGACCTTGTCTGATGACCCCTACAAAAAGCATGCAATGGGTATAGGACATACAAAAGGCAGCACAGTGAACAGCACAGGAAATGGGCAGACATTGAATAAAATTTGTATTGGTTCATTTCCTCATTTCTGACCATCAGTGATTTAGACCTCTCTCGCAAATTGTCAGCACCCAGCACAGTTTACGTTTTGACATAAAGGTGGTATGGCAGGATGGGATATTATTTTACATTTGAAAAATAACAAAAGCTGTCAAACATGCCCATCACATATATAAATCATTCTTGGTTTGTCCTCTGTGTGCCTGCTTTCTCCCCTCCAATGTTCTTTGCTGAATTAGTCTTAGTATACCTTATATTTTAAAAAATTAGGGTCCCCTAAAGGTCTTTACAATCAATTAAGATGTTTTTAAAACAGTCAATTTCCACTCCTGTGCAAGTTTATGGAAACTGAATACCTCTTGGAAATAAAATAAGTATAGTGGTGTCACCCCAAAACCATGATTTTCTCTGTGAGTCTTGGCGCCATTAACATTTGTCTTTCACGGTTTTCTGCAAAACACAATGTTCTCTGAGATATAAGACAAAGTGCTCCTACTGCAAGGAAGAGAAATATGGAAACAGCTGAATGTCTAATTCATTACTTGCATTAACCACAGAGACTTGATCCATATTCCCATGTGTTCTTGTATTTCAGCCTTGTATTCTAGAAGACTTGGAGTCTATCTTGTTTTCTACCTGTATGTCACACCTTATGCTAGTAAGTTTGGAGCAGTGGACTGACTGCAAGAAAATCTGGTAGAGCAGAAGGGTCTCAAGGATTTCATATTTCTGAAGATATTTCATATCTTTTGTTAAAAGTAACAGATAAGCCGAGGGAAGAGAGCCTCTCAGTGCTTCCAAAAGTGAGGAAAGACCACACTGTGCCCACTCCTTTTTGATCAATAAATACATGCAGTCTGTTTGTCAGCTAGCCCATGGCCCACTTCCAGCCCACCAGAACAGCACTGCTCTTCCTTAGACAACACTTGGGGAGTCAGAAGGAGCTCCAGAGGTCTGCTGGAAACCTAAGGAAAGAATCAGGCACCTGTGGTCCTGGGGAGGTGGCTGATGTTGAGATTACAATCCCTTAATATCATTGTGAGGTGGGGGCAGGATGTGGTGGATGCTTTGTGAGTTGAGGTTTCAGTGACATTGGACACAGCTCAATACAAACCTGGATTTCATTAGTTCTACTTTACATGCATCAAAAACCTCAATCAGCCACACACCTCCCAATCTGTCCTAATTTGCCCAAATTATAACCTTTTTCCCCATAATTTTCTTTTAAGTTAATGTTAATTTCACCTTGCTGACTGTGGCTTTGTTCACCAAACAACTCAGAACTCTGGAAAGCATTGCTTAATCCGAAGTTATTCTGGTTCTGCATCACAAGAGCTGTCTGTGGAGAATTGGCTTGAGGTTCCTCCTCAGCAAAACAGGCCAAGAGTTGGCTGGGCTCGTAAACACACAGAACAGGGACCTCATTTTGCTTTGCAACCAAGGCATTTCCGTCTTCCTTCTCCTCTTCTATATAGGACTGGAAAATGTGAGCCGCAAAATCAACAAGTAGCATATTCAACAAAAGCCAGGATCCTAGGTTTAAAGAAAAACAAAGATAATTATGACAACCTCTTCATTTGCTTACCTTTATGATGCGTTCTTTTTTGAAGGGCTTCATTATAGTAATAGGATAGACAAAGTAAGGGACCAGCACTAATCAAACTGTACTTACAAAATCATGTACTTCCAAATATCCCAGAAAAATAGGCACCAGTGCAAATTTTAAACATAAGCAATTTTTTTCTCCTTATTTAACCAGAAGAAAGTTGTGTTCATTCACTTTCCTCTTCAAGTTCCTTCTCCACAGTCACTTCTACTACAAGGATTATCAGTAACCACATATTATCCCCATTCTCCCCTCAGACAGATAAATCATTCCACCTCTTCCCAAGCAAAACCCCCTACAGACATCTGTGTGTGTTGTTCCTATGACATTAAATGGCCCGCCTTGCAGCTCGGACCATAAGTGATAAAAGCCAAGAGAGACTCACTGAGGCCATTGACTTTTGAATCATACCTTGATTGAAAGCCCTTACAATAAAAAGTAGATCTTCCATGCCATAAATTTGCATAGGAATTCATCAAGCAATTTATAACCTCTGCATCTCACAAACTAGTTCATATGGACATCAACAAGGAGATCCCACAATTTATATTAATGACCACAGTTTACAGAGCTTTAAAAATGAAAAATACTTTCTTTTGATGTAATATGTGTCTGAGAAGCTGCTGCATCTGCTGTTCATCCTTTTGAGGATCTTTAAACTATAGGAAAGTAGGAGGAAGTACTTGTTTACCTATGTAACAAGGAAAGAGATTTCTATAGTTGAAGTTGAAACTATATAGATTTGTTACTAGTAGTCCAAGAATGTTTCTAACAGTCTTATAGTTGTTTTCAATATATTCACTAAGAGTAAGCTTGAAACCAAAGCTACCACTCCAGTTGTCTTTTGGGATAATACAGAGGCACACAGTTCTCAAGAGAAACCAGGTTGAAGCAACTTGCTTGCAGAAGAGGAATGCACAGCTCACTACTCAGTCCCTCNCAAGGAACCCTACAGTGTTATGTTCCCTGCAGACACAGAACAACACTCTGATCCTGCTCCAGACAGTTCACAAGTAAACACAAGGCAAAAGGTAGCAACTTGAGGCAGAAGAAGGTTGTGTTCATACATGCACAAGCACAGACATTAATGGGGTAAGAATACTGAAGAACACAGAAGGCAGCAACCTTGACATATCCCTTTGTTATGTATTTATAGCAAACACATGAAAGTATGGTTTTGAAGGGGCATTTCAAAGAAAATAATGAGGTTTTCTTTGGCTATTTGTATGAAGTTGCATCCAACAGAAGATTTAAAAATATGAATGTGCTCCTTGGAAAATCT
>VYZR01025949.1:55528-72431 GCA_013400675.1 Oxylabes madagascariensis
ATGAAATTCCCAGCTTTTTTTTTTTTTTCATGAATTCTGGAACGTACCTTGACCATGTTGCAAAGGTCTGTCTGTCTCCTGAGCCTTTTTACAAACTCTTTAGCTTCTGTTAAAGAAGAAGAGGCAGATGTTTCACATCATTAATATTTTACAGTCTAAAATATATTAATGAAGACATCTTTTAAGTTAAAAAGTAGTTCCCTAGGGGAGATTTGGAGGGTAATGGAGGGCACAGCAGGGGCACTGAGCCAGCATTGTGGGACGGGATGGGGACTCTTGCAGTCAAACCTTGCATGGAGAAGCTGCCCATCTTACCATTCTTCCTTCATTGTGAATCTATTAATCCATGATGCACAGGAAAAAGTCNCTCCAGGAAATCAGGAAGTAGGATGTTCTCCAATTCCTAGAATACAAATTCATGCTGCTTCACTTGACTGGTGTACCACAGATATTTACAGCAGCATGAAATAAAATCATATTGATAATAAAAGTAACTCTCATAATCTGGAAAACCATCATCAGTTGAAATTTCAGTCACATAACCTCATGCCAGAACCTCAGACCACATTTGTAACAGCACACTCCGTTGATATTAGGAACTTTCAAATTAATATATAGGAGCAAAATGGAAGCTATCCNTGTTTAGATAGTTTACATTTCGACCTTTATGCATCTATAATTCTGCAGTACTGTTGAAAGGAGTTGGCTTCTTTTGTTCTACTTTTATCCTGTTTATAATGTGTTATATGTAATTATGAAAAGCATGGTCCAAGAATATCCTTCCTCAGAGTAAAATATTTAACTGTTTCTCAGTTGCANTCAAAACCGAAACCCATACTGGCCTGTCTCAGAAGAAGCCAAAAGATAGAGTTGAGGAATAAACAAAAATCCCATTGTACAGCACAAAAGAAAGAGAGGGCCCCTCTCCTTAGAGCTACCAAAAAGACACAAACACGTAATAGCATCATTGCAACAAGCAAAAGTGTGCGCAGTACCTTGAATAGATATCTATCATAGCTTTTTAACAGCTGGCACACATCTGGCAGGCACATCAGTTCTATTCTTTCAGGCTGCAGAGATGTCCAGAATGACATGATACAATCTTCCACCTGTCACACAAAACCCTTTATGAATTTTCATTGATTTTACACTTGTGGAAAGTGAAGTATAACTCAGTAAGACAATACACAAACACAGAAGCAAAGGAATGACCATGGAGATGGGCTCTTTGCCTGGGCCCATCCTGGCTGGGTTCCAGTGGAAGTGGAAGCGTGCTGTGAAAGCCGCAACAAGCTGAACCTCACCAGGCAGTGTACAAAGGAGGAAAGAAACAAAGAATTGTGCCATGGATATGAGGTTGTAATTAAAGATATGTATCCATGGCTATGTGTTATGTGCTCAGCTCAGATTTATTGATGTGCCAGGAGGGCTTAGGATATGCGTACAAACTCAGATTCTTGGAGCATGTTGTGCTAATTCAGAATTTTAAAATAACTTGACTGAATGCTCCTTTTGTCCATAAATCATCATCTACCTTAGCTCAAACCATCAAGTAAATAAGCTACACAGACACAATTTTACCTTTACAAATGTTGGCTGTTGTCAGAGTAATTGTTGTTAAAGAAAAGGCATACCTTGTCAAGCTTGGTCTCTCTCACCATTTGTAAAACAACTTGACAATAGTTGTAGTAGTCATTGGCAAGCAGTGCAATCTGTTATCAAAAAGAGGGTACAGAATGATCTCACAGGAAAAGAGCTAACTTGTTTTATGGCCACGTACTTTGAACGTACCAGTTCATAGGGATATGTTTCACTTTGTGCTTGCTCTCCAAAGAACTGGTTGAAATCAGGAGAAAGGTAATGAAATGTCTCCTGTTCAGTCTTCAGATAAATGACAGATGGATAATACTGCAAATTCTTACTCTTGATGCATCAGAATTTATTTTGGACAATAAAAAATAAAAAAAGATTGCAATTACTTTGTCAGTTTGGTTAAAGGTATTAGGTATTTTCTTGAAATTGTAGGACATGATTTTATAATAAGATGTATTTCTTTAGAGAAATGCTTGTCTTTTTTTTAGAAAATAGAGGTGGGTGAAAGAAACAAGAAGGGCTGCCCAAATATTTAAATCCTAAACTGTACACGAATTTCTTTTCAAAACTGGTAAATATTTAATGCTATACACATCTTCTGTATGTATTTTCTATAGCACTCGTGTCACACTTGTAACCCGCTGGATAAGGCTGCAGATAGTTGGCTGTGCTGTGGAAAGGACGTTTCCCATTGGCTGTCATTGTCACAGCACTCATTACTCCACCTGAGCACTCGGTAGAAGTAAGACAGACATCCAGCTTCTCATTTTTTCCTCATTTTGGTCCACCTAAGTTTGTGGCTCATGCTCTGCTAGCTGACATCCAACAAGCCTGGTGTCAGGCCATCCTGTGACAGCTTGCTGAAGGGACAACTGCCACAGGTTAGTTTCGCATCTGCCCTTTTCAGTGGGCAGGGACTGTGCTCTTTTTTCTTATCATTTCCTAGTATTTAAATACTTTGCACGACAATAAACTCTGAGCATGTTGAAAAGACACTGTCTCAACAGCATGAGGGTCTGTTAACGTGGGCCAGGAAGGTTGCTCCCCACTAACTCCCCTAATATTCAATTGTGGCTGATCTGTCAGCCACAATTTCTGCTCTCAGTACAGACAAAATTATTTGAGCTGACGTTAAAACAACAAAAATACTTAGCTAATCGGTGAAATAGGAGTGGGGAAAGTAAGCATGTAGCGAGATTACACAGACCAAGATTATTTTGAAGAAGATGGGCTAGCTGTATTTCATCAGAACATATTAGAGAGCAGTTATAATTAAACACCCAGATAGATATTTTGTTATGTCTAATGTATCTGAAACTCACTGTTCCTTTTTTTTGTTTATTCTTCTTGTAATCAGCTGCGTTTTCAGAACTCCAGGAACTTCTACTGTGATAAAATACATAACAGAAAAAAACCAAACAAACATTCAAAAGCTCACTGATTTATTCTGTATTTAGTAAGAAAATGAGCTCAAACTGGATAGACTACACTAGGTTGGAGAATTGTATTTGGGAAACAAACCCTGCTCTCTTTCCCGTCATTTGGTAATCCCAAGATTTTCTAACAAATCTGGGACCAACTTCTGAATTTTAAGATGAAACGGAAACATTCATTTTAATGAAAATTGACCGTTTAACAGTGCAATGTCTCTGAACTTCTTGCACCAGAGCTGTGGGTTTGCATTTATAGTTTCAGTTTGTTTGGAGTGGTAATAACTATTACAAATATGAAAGTAACAAAAACATTATAATCCTTTTGCTTGCTTAGGTGTCACAGTTATTACATTTTCTTCATCACACATAAGTTTAGATGACATTTTGTTTCTGACTGCTTCCCATTTACTTTGCAAGCTGGCCATGGTGTTCCGCACAGTCAGAATTTACCTGGACCTGCAAAGGCTTGACCACTGGCTTGTTGCTGAAAGCAAACACAAGAGGCTGCTTTCTTGCTGTACTTTCTCCTAGCCCTCTCCCTGCCTGTTTTGTTGAGGCTGATGGTAGCAGAGGGAGAGACAAAAATTGGATGTCTCCAGTCAAGCCTACATCTGCTGCTGACACCTGCTCCCTGTCTGTGAAGGCATTTCAAATTCAGGGGTCCTGTTGGACTTGGCTGTTTGCAAGGGTGGCAGTCTATCTAATCAGATCCCGGCTACTGGGTTTCACTGCTGTGATGCATTACAAACCAGGGCACCACCACAGCTCCTGAAGGGACAGAGGACAAAATGTAACTACTTATCTGCCTGTAAACTCCAACCACTAAAAATGCTTCCTCTCCACTCTATGCCATCCACAGGACTGGCCCTTACCACCTTTCCCTCTGCCCTGCTCTGTGCCATGAAGGTTGTGCTCCAGCAAAACAACCAATTTGGCTGCCCAAGACAGGGCACAACATCCATGCTGAGTATGTTTGGTAGTGCTGGCGACTCTTTCCCCCAAACATTTTAGAAATGGTGACTGGACAAAGCAAACACATGTAAGTAGAGATATCCATAACACTTCTTTCAAATAGGTCCTTCCTGCAGACTTCTAAAGCCTGTGAAATAAACTTAATGAATATTTTCCAGCTCCTGCTCTCCCTGAGAAGGCGGCCAGCTGTATCTTCTGCTGCTGCTACTATGGCAACTCGTACCAGCATTGCTCGCCTCCAGTGTGCTGGTTCCCTCGGCAGCCTGGCTCCCCACTCCCCTGACACAGGGATGTCGAGGAGAGACAAGCAGTCCTCTGTGCCCCAGCAGCCAGCCAGGTGCTCAGTGATGGTTAAGGGCAAATACCTACCGAACACCAACAGTTCTATGTGCTCCCACTGTTAGCAAAGGGGGCTAGGACTCACCTGGTGCTTGGCTGCACATCAGAGATGCTCACTTCCTCCGGAGAGCAGTGCCTGGGTAAAGACAGAACACACAAAAGAGGAGGTGGGTGGGAGAAGGGGAAAACGAGTGACAAAAAAATCACAGGGAGTTTCACCATCTCTCTTGCAGAGTTTGAGCAGTGCTATAGGGTGGGAACTAAAGCTAAAATGGGAAAAACAACAATGGGGATGAAATAAAGAATAACAGAGATCCAAATGGGAAGGACAAAAGAAAAATGAAAGGAGGGAAGGTGGTGAATGCGCATGCTGTTGACTGTCATATTACACAGAGATTAGAAAAGTTAATTTGCTAGAAGCAAAATCAATTTTTTTTAAATGAAAAAATAATAGGTTTGCTTCACTAGCCAGTCAGGGGCCTAAACCTTGCCTATTACTAGAATCAAAAAAGCAACTCTTATAGAACCAAAATTCAATGACATTTTTTAAACACTGCTGTACTCTGAGGCCAGGTACCATTTTAAGGAGAGCTTGTCCTCAAAGCTCCCATTCTGAGAGGGAACACATTATATTGTAATACAAATCAGTAAATACCACATTCGCTCATGTCTGTAAAACCTTTGGAGATCTCATTGACTACAGTTGCATATATTTACACTATTTTCCTAGCACCATCATCAGAGCTGTGGTACACATATCTTCAAAGAATTGAAGATTTCTAAATGAACAAATTCACAGGTGCTGCTTAAGACCATCCTCATCATTCCTTGTGTGAATATGTTCCAACCCTGACACATCCGAGGTCCCACCGACTATCAAAATGCAAACGCCTTCTTTGTATTTAAAGGCAAACCATTATAATCTTACTGCCATTTCTGTGACACCAACAAGCATAGCTCCCAAGCTTCCAGATCCTTCAAAAACCTAGTTCCTCACTACCAGCACCATGTCAGTTGCTGGCTATCATGGTCAAGAAATATCCTTTTCAGTAATTAGAAAGAGTGGTTCATAGTTTTGAAACCATTCTTTTCTTTGCCAACCCACAGGCTGGATGGATACTGTGATCTCTCAGCTGGGCTCAGGGATCCACCTTCCTCTCTGCTAGGTGTGACAGAAAAAGCATCTGCATGTTGGATTTTATTCAGGCATGGGAGGGCGCAGTAGTTATTTAGGACACCTTCACTACTGAAACAGATATCCCCAGCCTCTGCCTGAGGGAAATGGCAACAAGCCAGAGAAGTTATCCCATTAGAGGGGTCTGGACAACAGACTGGCACTGGACTGCACTGAAATGGTACATTAGAAATCTTCTTCACTCTGATTTGGAAATTTCCACACAAATACAGTCTCAAAAGCTGAGATTATAGGTCAAATACCCTGCTGTGTTTATACATATGATTACTTATATGAGAACACAATTTCTTCTTGCAAGTAAAAAAGTCTTCAAGTTTTAATTACTTTTTCAAAATTTCAAATTTTTAAGTAAAAAACAATCTAGACTTTTCCATTGCTGGTTTTATCAGTTTTATCGGATCATGAAAAATTAACGGTGATTTCAAAAACTACTGAACCCTACTGATACGACAGTAAAGATGAGTTATTTCTTTCATGACTTAATTGCAAAAAATTTACAAAACTCCACACAAATGGCAACTAACTCAGCTACTTGGTTGAAGCAGATGCTTTTTTAGTATGTGACCTAATTACTTCTTTCACAGTTGTGCTACTCATCCTTCTCTGGATGTATTTTGTGCTTTCTACTGTTTTCTTTCTGTTTTCTCCTGCTGTGCTATATGAGACACTAAGAAGTAATTGTGACACCCATCTGCACAGATGTTGTGGGCCTGCATGTTGGCTTGGGACAGGGACATGTAGCTGCATTTAAAAGGGAAGCTGTTCTAATTTCAGCTGTCTGGCTTCACTCAACATCTTAGTGTCTTCCTAAAGTTGTCTTCAATGAAGGAAGCATCAGACAAGACAATTTTGTAGTTAAGGGACTTTTCTATTGCAGCTAGAAAGATGACCTTTGTCTGAATACGATCTTTATATTTTGATTTTTTTTTAATCTGAAAAGTTATAGAATCATAGAATAGTTTGGTTTGTAAGGGACCGTCAAGGGTTATCCAGTCCAACTCCCCTGCCATGGACAGGGACACCTTCCACTAGAGCAGGTTGCTCAGAGCTCCATTCAACCTGGCCTTGAACAATTCCAAGGAGGGGGATCCACAACTTTTCAGGGCAACCTGTTCCAGTGCCTCACCACTCTCACTGTAAAGAATTTCTTCCTAATACCCAATCAAAGCCTACCCTCTTTCAGTACAAAGTCTTTCCCCAGCTCTCCTGTTGGCTCCTTTTAGGTACTGGAAGGTGCTTATAAGCTCTCTCTGGAGCCTTCTCTTCTCCAGGCTGAAGAACTCCAACTCTCTCATCATTTCTCAATAGAACAGGTGTTTATCTTAAGAACCAATATCAAGATCAGTAGGCGGCGGGTTGATGTCAGTCTTTCCCTGGAATGTAAATCCTATTCCTTGGCTTGGCCAAATTAAATACAGTTTTTTAGGAGTAGGTGTCTGGGCAGGCGCCTCTGCAGCTGGTGGAGAAGGAGCAGGCCTGCAGCAGCCAGGGCAGCAGCTCCCCTATGGTTGAACACGACCTACAGGGTGTTCCCCAGCCCATAGAGGAGATGGCTCATTTCCATCAGGAGGGCCAAAGACAGAAGCTATGCTGGCATATGTGGTGTGTCTGTCTCCCAGCAGTGGCTAAAATCCTTCTTTCTGCACCTGCCCCAAACTCAGCTGACATTGGTTCAGCTTCTTTGGTTCCTTCTACTTTATCATTTTTTTCCTCATGTTTCTACACTGGGAGGAAAAAAGAGCAACAATTCAAATAATTCTGTTTTCTCTCAGCTCCCATATGACCAGAACCATCACCTTTCCTTTTATGCTCATCAAGATTGCTATTTTTAAGTGATGCTGCAGGGAAACATCTTTCTTTNCCCACGTCAGGTTTTGGCACAGCTTTTTTGGGGGGACTGTGACGCCCCAGACCAGGTTTTGGGAGCTGGCGCAGGTGCAGAGGTGTGGGATGGTTTGGAGAAGTGGGAATGGGCACGGCTCTATTTGCACTTTACCCACGTCACTAAACAAACCCCGGGGACCACGGGCTGAGCTCGGGGTGGGGATTTGTCCCCAGCCATCCCCGGGGACACGGAGCAATTCCTTGGCCCTGGGGTGTCCCCGTGTCCCCTGCTGCTGGGGGGCAGCTCAGCCAGCTTGGTGGGGCTCAAGCTCGGCTGAGGACCCTCCCGACCCCCAAATCTTTGGGTTTGCCAAAAGTTCGAGGCGAGCTGGGGAGCGGCTCCGCGTGCCGGAGATCAAAAGTCGTCCCTTGTGTGTGTGTCTGTGTGCATATATATAAATATAAATATAGAGAGAAAAGATATTGCAGAGGGTTTTCTCCCTCCTCCTTTTGGGCACTCGCTGGGGGTGGGGAGCAGGCTGAGCCCCCCGGCCGGGGGCTGCACTTGGCTGGAGGGATTAATTCTGGACCAAACCTGTTCCCAGACAGCCGGCGGGGCCACCGGGGGGGCAGCAGCAAAGTACTTGAATGGCTTAGGACAGAGAGTCTGGAGAGAGTCAAGTTGCACAGTGAAAATATATATTTTTATACCTAGCACAACTTCCTGTATATTTTGGGGTTTTTTCTTTCTTTTTATTTTCTAACCTTTCCTTTTTTTTTTTTTTTTCTTTTTTTTTTTTTTTCTGGGAAGAAATTCAAGCCTATGGTTTGTTTATCTGAACCATGAGCTCAACCATGAGAATTCTTCCTCTCCTGTCCACAACATGCTCCTGTCTACCCTTTAACCTACCATAGTATTTTACATTCATTTTAGGCTTTTAAGTTTTGCAATCCATTTTCACTTGTCTTACACATTTTCTTATTGATGTTCTCTGACAAGAGGTGATTTTAAAACCTGGTATTTTAAAATCAAGTGAATGAAGTATTTTTGAAGTACTGCTTCAAGTAGTAAAAACCCCAGATAACATAATTGTGTGTAAGACTCTCCAAAACAGCACAGTCATTTATACTTTAATACATTTCTTCAGCCTACTGTTTAATGAGGAAGGTGACAGAATGTCAAGAAACCATTTCAATATGTTTTTTTTGAGCTCCCATTTAGAGTCTCAACATATTAAGCTCTTCTTTCAGGTTCAGCATGAGTTTCTGCTCTTAAGATCTACATGGCTAAAATGTCCAATTCTAGGCAGTCTAATTAGGCAGTGTCTGTTTCCAAAATGCAGCTTGTCTATTAGGGCACAGCACTTAATGGCACAGCACTTTCATAATGTTTATAATGAGAAGAAAAATAATATGCTACTGTCAGTGTTCAACAGATGATTTACAGATTTTCATGGACAGAAAATACACAGACTGTCATGTGATATTTTTTGATTAAAACATTTTAAACAACAAACCTGAGATAATTTTGTTCATACAGAAGACAGCAAAAACGTGCATAAAAGGAAGACTCCTTCTTGATAGCTATTCCATCATAATGATATCTAGAAATTAAAAAATATGAACTGTATGATTTTCAACACGTCAGCAAATAAATCATAACCCTCTTTTGAAAGCAGATGATCATTCTATTTAACCAAGAAAAGATCAAGTAGAAAAAGCTATATTTGTTTTTAAAATTCTGTTGAATGCTTATTTTCCCAAACAGAAAATAATTACACAAACTTTTTACAAACTCCTTTTAACAGTTTTTGTCCAGCAATGATACCTTCTTCTAAAAGAAATAAAACTTAAGCCAGTGAATGGAATGCCTCAGATTTGTACAGGACAGTTAGTAAAGTCAGGAAGCAGGCTCTTAGCAGACAGAGATCCCCATATCCTCACGGAAGTTGAAGGGTTCAATGCAGCTGTTCCTCATTTACAGTAGCTCAGTGACTGGATGGCCCATCAGTGTCACGGCAAGCTAAAACTCAAGGAAACTGCCAGACCTTCTTTAAGATTTATCTGAGCTCAGTGAGCAGCAGAGCCGCCTTCTCTGCTACCAAGGTGCCACCAGCTGGCTCCTCCAGGCTGGGCAGCAGGAGCCAGGGGAGCAGCGCCGTGGTTTGGGGCCACCTGCAGCCTGGAGCAGGTAATCTTCTGCTGATGGGAAGAGATAGCATGGAGGCTACCAAACACCATCCCAAATCCTGTCTGCTGAGAGGAGGAGCCCAGGAGTGTCTGAGCTGAGGCACTCCCAAAATAAAGGATCTCCTGGCTCAAGCTGATGGCACGTCCAGACTAGTGGAGACAAGTCACAGATCAAGTAAGGGCATGTTGTTCTCAAAGCCCATACTTGATAGCTACACAAAATGCCGGTAAAATTATTCAGTCTCAATGACCTTAAAACATCCCTTTTCCTAGCCTGGATGTTCAGCGTGCAAATATAACTTTGGATATGAAAAAGCATCAAATTCTGTGCTCTAGAAGAGAGGGAAGGGAAAAGAAAGGACATTTAGGAGGAGGACCTGAAGTTATCTGATTTAAATGGTTTGAAACTGTACAGCATTTCCATTGCCCATCAGTATATGCGGGGCCACTCCATGGATGTGTGCAAGGACAAAAAGCACAATATAGACATTTATCACGGCTGCCACCCCTGCGCATCCCAGAGCCAACCTTTCCTGGCCTACAGGTGCAGTGTCTGAAGAGCTCTCAGTAAGGCTGTGATGTCTGGCAGATGCTTCATGCAAACCATGCCGTTAATAGCCAATACAAACTGGAGCAATAAGGTCTTTAAAAAAGCAGTCCAATCTGGACCTCATGCCTTACCAAAGCAGATCTGATGTGGTGGTTTTCATGGAATTAACTCTATTTTAATGTCCTTGGTTACACCATTAATTACTCTGGATCTCGTGTTGTGTTGTGTTTTAAAGTCAGCCACTTTAAAATTTTATTAGAATAGTTATAAATAACATTTTCAAAGAAAGGACACAAACCTACTACCTGATACTCCCTGCTGTGGTCCGCTTTCTTGTCACCAGGCCTGGGAAAACTAACTGAATAAGCTGAATAAACAAATAGAAAATTAGAGATACTTGGCAAATTCATTCTAAGATGCAAAAATTTATCTGGCACACTTTTTGTCTTTAATCACTTTGCTTTTCATCATTTCCAGGCTAATACCTGTTCCTACATACCTCTCAAATGGTAACTGTTGAACTAAACTCAATCAGGCATTTGCGGATCCAAGGCTAAGTAATTTAAGGGATTACCTCTCTCAGGTAGGAATTTTTTTTATAGTTTGCACTAGAAAACAGGGCTCACGCCAAGACACTCCCTGCAGCCAGGGCAATATCAATCAGCTAGGGGAACTTCAAGGTGCCCTGATGGTCCCATACTCTGCCAGACCTTCAAGCCTCATTCATTTAAGAAGGACTTACACAAGGGGTTTCACCTACCCACTTGGTCTTGGAAGATGTACTGACAAGATACAGCCAGACTTCTCTGTCTTAAAAGGACCTGAATCATCAAGCTGCAAAGCAACCTTTTGACCACTGTGGTGGTGTGAACTGAGGTCATGCAGCATCTGTCAAGGTTGGGCTCTACAAAGTAATTAGATACTGTCAGGGTAATAATCCACTTCACTACGATTATTCTGAATGAGCTGTCCTGTGAAGACAGAGACTAACTCAGGACACCTGGGTCCAGGACTAACCCAGGACACTCTAATATTCCGAATATAGCAGGAACAGAGGGTTTACTCCCTTTAGTGAGGAGTGAGGAGAGTCTCCACTCAGCAGCACAAAGCTTGGACACTGCACAGTGTGTTGTTGGTCCAAAAGCCTGATAAAGGACTCATCAACACGCATCCCTAGTTTTTATGATGGACCTGTTCATTGCATGTTTCTGCATGAACAAGATGCTCCCTTTCTCAATTTGATAGTTTAGCATAATGCCATTTTTTCTAAAAGGACAGCCTATGAAACCGGGGCTGTTTTGGCACAAGACATATCATTCCCCCCGCTGCCATTTCTTACCAAGACAGGGATGCATTTGGGCAGAGGGATAGGGCAAATGAGATTAGTAGTGTCTTCAATCACCACGGTTCGATCCACATGGGGCTGGACTGCATAAGCCCTTGCAGTCCACACACATGGAGCACAGTCAGGTTACTACAGCTTGGTAAATTATTAATAGCTCAGCCCATTATAGGCTGTGGTAACTGATTACACATGCACTCAGGTTAAACCAGGACTGCTGCAGTTCCTGCTCTCCTCGGCTTCTTGCTACAAGGTCCGTTCTCTTGCTGCAGAAGGACAGACCATTTCAAGGCACTGGGGAGCTGCACCCCAGCTTGCTGCTTTGGAATGTGTTAACTTGCCCTGCAAAGCACTGGGTTGGTTGAGGCTGTGAGCAAATAGTTGCGAGCACCAGCCCACGGCAGCTCTGGCTTATGAGCTCTTCCATGTGACCAGACCCCTGCTTCATCTGTGCCTGTCCCAGCTTAAAAGTAAAACACATTAAGGTAAAGCCCACTAAGGCTTAGCTTACAGGGGGTAACTCAGCCGTGCTGGAGCACTGGAAGGGTACAGGCAGGATAGGATTAATCTCATCCACATGGCTACAAGGCAGAGAAGTCTAAGATAGTCGCTGCAGACTGTGCAGTCAATGGGGAAAAAACAAATGGCAGTTCTGAGGCCCCTTTCATCAGAGCTGTCTGAGGTGACTCATTTAGTGTGAGGAAACATGTGTAACTACTTATTTCTCTCCAGTGGCTACCTAGAGATTTTTAAGGTGACCAGCTTCATGGCCAATGTCTATGCTGAGTCAGGCAAATTCCACCCAGGTCTTAGCTGATGGGTGATGATCCATTAAGCTATGATAATAAATCACACCGGATCACTCACTCAAATATTAATTTTCAGCAGAAGTGATTTAACTTAACCAGTAAAAAAAATTAGATTGCACTGAATTAAGATAAATGATTCCTAGAATGGGGTTAGCTACACAAATGAAATTGACTTCAGGTACAACTTGTACTTAAATTATTTTGGGCTTGTGTTAAAACAATGCTTAGTAGCTCTTACTATGGGAATTAATAGAAAGTTACCTATAGAAAATAGGAAGTTCTGAAGTCTGAATAAGAAGTCTTGAACAAGAAATAACCACAAGGCTTTCTATGTTCCTTAATTTGTTAAAAAAGGTTGAATAGCTATGGGTGTTGATTGCAATTGGGATTTCTAAGGGTTAATTGTTCCATGGGCTGTATCAACCTCTATGTAATAGAACTGTGGAACTGTTAGAAGGCGATTCAGTTCTATATCTGCATTTGTTTTGCTTGGATGATTCTCTAACAACTTTTTAGAGTATGTTTGGAGCAAAATCTCCTCAAGTATACTGAAAAGGAAAAGTATAAAATTATGTAACAACTGAAAATATCTTTTAAAGACAGAAGGGTCATCTCCTTGGAATGAGTTGTGTAACTTTCTGCTGTTACAAAAAGAAAACTGTAAAACTTTCAAAAATATATTGTCAAAAGAAATCTTTGCTAGTGTATCATATACCAGTTCCCTGAAGAAAATAAACTCCATCCCAAACAATACTCTTTCCTCTGGTAAAAATGCATCTACATGAAGGCTTAGCAGAAATACATTAGAAAATGCACAAGCATAATTCATTACATATTCATTCCTCTCTGTTATTTAATGTCTTTTAATATGCAGTGTGTATAGTTGATGATCAGGCTTTCGCTTTAGGCATCGCTACTTCTCATCTTGTATATCCTATCTACTCTGTACCTTTCCAAAGGTGGATGGATGTACTTGAATCTTGAAATCTGGATTGCAGGTTTCAATATATAGCTCATATAGTAGTCGACAGGGTACAGTGCATCCTCCACACAAATAGAAATTATCAGCTAGCCTTTAAAACAAAAATCATCAATTGGTTTGTGTCAGAGTTAGAAGAAAGAATTGTTAGATTTTTACAGTTCACCAGATTTACAGTGAACTCTGTAATAGTCACTTTGATTTTATAGAAGCATAGAATCAAAAAGAGCTGCTTCCTTTGTGTTAATCTGTATCCTGGAAAACAATATACTTTTCCATATAAATATATATATATGTATATTCTGCTTATTTTTAACTTTTAAAGGCCTATTTTCCTTGTTTTCAACATGTAAGAGAGGTCATGTGAGATTCTGCTAAAAAATTAACTAGTTCTCATATTTTTTAATTAAAACCAATACAACTCAGTAATATCATTATAACATTAACACCAATACAGACAGTATTACAATTTCTCATATGCAAAATGTTGTTATAGCAAAGGATCTAACTTTGGTCTTCTAAATAGAAAGGTACCCACTATACCAAAAATAATAATATGAGCATTTTTTCACCTAAAATGTGCAATATGGTGTTTTGGGACAGAGTGCACAGACTAAAAAGGACCACATTCTGTTTTCATATAACCTCACTGATTTTAGAACAAGTTTAATAGAAGAACGGAATTTTAATTTACCGTTACTAAATAACAGAACTACCAGGACTGAAACAGGCTTAGGTGTTTAAGTGTCTGTCCTTTTGCCAAATCCCTGATTCATCCTACGAATCAGAATGGTCATAATCAAGTAAATGCAACTACTTGTGTGAATAAGGTGAGGAAAATGTATACATGGTTACTTATTAGCCTAAGATATTACCTTCACCAGGAAAAAAATGACCTTTAATTATAAAATAATGCCAATGGTTTTGATGTCAGAAGACAATAGGTTACAGTACAAATACGGGAGCAAAGCTGAAGCAAAGGAGCAGAGAGATTAATTTTCAAAGAATGACACACTGCTCGTATCACGACAGTTTCTTGCTCTGACTCTGTTTCCATTCTACCAAATTATTTATGCATATTTAATTAATTTATCAGCTGAATGCTAGTGCAGCACAGTGCCAGTTACTCACTGTGTCTTTACTGACACAGTTTACAATTGAGTAAACTCGATTGGTTGGGAAGGAAGACTTTTCACATTTACCGGGTGTGCTAAGTCAGTTGGATTTTACATCAGCATCCTCTGTTTCAGTACCCTGATTTCAGGCAACCCAGCTGTTTATCTTAGCTGCTTTGGCAGTAGACAGTGGATAAGGTCTACAGCAAATTGGCTTGCTAGAACAGGCTGAGCAAGAATATGGCCTCTGTGCAGCTTGATAATGTTTACCTCATCTGTTATTTGTGCCTCCTCCCCTTTTGCCATTGAAGAATGCTATCTGCTTCCCCCAGCTTTCCTTCTCCATAGCAAAAGACCCCCAAATGCCTCACTTATACCTCTTTGAAGACTATTTCCTCACCCAACAACCCAAGAGGCTGCGCTGGGCTCCCTGCCAGTTTCTCACCACCTCCAGTCCCACCATCCAACAGCAAAGGCTTCATGGCTAGACCTGAGCAGGAACCTGCACCCAAAGATAGGGGATCTGCGGCTCTAGCTGGGGTATTTCCCATCATCAGACTAAAAGGTAAATGAAATTCATTCTACATAAGAGTCCTGATGAGCTCTGCCTCCCAGCAGGAAGAAATGCTTTTTCTTCTAGAAAATCTCAAAACCCTTCACAATTGAGCAGTCTCAGAGGAGATTAATCTTAAGTTCAAATTCATCCTTAATATAATACCACAAGAGTCTTTGGAAGTGCATCAGAAATTAATTCATGCTCCAGTTGCTGGTTTCTGCCAATAGTTTTTCCTCAGCATTTAACTACTTACTGACAAAGTATTTGGGAATTCCATTTTGTGAATCTTTTGTGTATTAAGCTGCCAGTCTTTTTCAAATAGTAAGTCAAACACCTTCTTAGTGCTGTCACTTAATACGAAAATATTTCTATCAGGAAAACAATCCACACAGAAAAGAGCACAGCACTCATCTTCTTGCTTATAAGCCCCAAGGTTTTCAAAACCTGAGTTTTTATGGCATGTATCAAGACAGAACTGTGAATAAAGACAAAAAAATCAAAAGGAAAGCATGGTAAGGGAGAAAGGTAGAAGTTAAAGAAAAAGCACAGGGGGAAAGACCTACTCCATTTATCTACTGTGTATCCAGACACTGTATAGGGTTTTTTATCTGATTGATTTTAGAACCTCACATAGACTCCAAGTGTTGAGGGTTTGCCACCTACTCTGTGTGAACCCTCAGCAGTCAGGCCATTGTAAGGTTGGCAGGTCTGCTGTTAAAGCATTCCTGGACCAAAACCTGGTTTGCTATTCGAAATGCATCAACTGTAAAATGAAGCTGAACATTTAAATTTTTTCAAAACATGAAAAGAGGGTTGTCATGATGAAAAAAAATCATTCGTTCATCCTTCCAAGGATTGCTTATGATTCAGTTTTATGCTGTGTCTCAGACTTGTTGGATGAATGACCTTCTATGAATCTCTTCCTTCAGTCCTTTTAAGATGGGAGCAGTGGTATCTATATCACGGTGAAAACACAGACGAACTCCCACTGCTCAAGTATGACTGACAGGGGGAGTAAAATTATTTAAGATTGCTGAGGAGTTAAAAGTTTGTATGTGTTGTTACTGTTTCACAAAAGCTTCAACATTATTTACTATCAGGACTCATCTGTGCTTGGGGAGAGAAATAAAGTACCTCTGGTTTCCCTTTGGCTGTCACATGGCAGACGATGCTCCTCTCAAAGCCCAAGAAAACAATGGTGATAACCTTCCTCCACTACACAAAGTGTCTCATTAAGGAGTTTGACCTTCAGCACAAGAAAAAATAACCTTGGAGAACGTCAAACGCCCAGCATCACCCCGAGTGCCAGTGTGCCACCTGCTCGCAGCCCCCTGTGTGCTGTAAGAGCCCACCAGGCACGAGTGGTCGAGCCAGGGAGATCCTCGACAGCTGCCCTGCAGCATCACACCAAGCGGATGGCTGCCGGGGGCCTGATCCCAGCCAGTGGGCAGGCTGAGACAAAATCCCGTTTCCCCCACGTCAAACCACCTCCATATCACTAAGGCTTGCGGCAGGAAAACTTCCCTGCTTTCTTGGTATCGTTCATGCATCACCACGATGATGGGGCCTTTGCAGCAAACCACACTCTTGCCCTACGAAACCGAGAGAACGGTAAAAAGCAGAACTCCTACACTCCCTGCGGCAAGGCAGATCCTGCGGGCCCCCCGGAAAAGGAGAGACGGCCGCGCTACCTCCCCGCTCCATCCTCAGCCGCGGCCCGTCCCCGGCAGCGGGCAGGGGGACGGCACCCACCATTGGAGGACGGGGAGGTAGGTGAGGGAGGTGGGGCCGAAATAAGCCATCTCGGCCGGCTCCGGGACGGGCTGCTGCTCCGCCTCCTCCATTGGGGCCGGGATGGCGGGGCCGGGGCCGGACTGTGCCGGGGCCGTCGGGTAACGGACGGCGGGTAACGCCCGCCCCGCGCAGCCCCCGCGCAGCCCCGCGCCCGTCCCGCGCAGCCCCCGCGCCCGCCCCGCGCAGCCCCCGCGCAGCCCCGCGCCCGTCCC
>VYZR01025949.1:72550-113314 GCA_013400675.1 Oxylabes madagascariensis
TGTAGGAACTGCCGGCGAGAAAAGGAATTCTGTCCAAATCGGAAAGCCGTTTAAACGGCCATCGTGCGGCGGTACTTCTGAGTATCACGTGGTGGCAGGAGAAGAGGGAATAGCTTCAAACCAAGAGTAGGTTTAGATTACGTGTTAGGAAAAAATTCTTTACTGTGAGGGTGGTGAGGCACTGGCCCAGGTTGCCTGGTGAAGCTGTGGATTCTCTGTTCCTGGAAGTGTTCAAGGCCGGGTTAGATTGGACTTCGAGCAGCCTGGCCTGGTGGAAGGCGTCGCTGCTCATGGCAGAGGAGGTTGGAAGTCGGTGATCTTTATGGTCCCTCCCAACCAGGCCATCCTATGATTCCATGATGCTGTGATCACGAGTGCCATCTTGGGAGGTTTTGCACGTCTTTAAAGCCTTACTTTCAGAGTTTTCAACAGGAATGCTGCAAACTCCCATAATTGTTTCATTTCTCTTTGATACAGATAGATGAAAGGTCTGTCTGCTCTGCTGAAACCCTGTAAGCACTTTTCCATGACAAGTATCCATTATGCAAAATGAGCTTTGCTGCCATGTGACTGACAAACATAAATTATGTATGGCTGGAGCATCTAAAAGCTTACTAGTTCATGGCTTTGGGTTACATCAGAGCTCAGCTTCTCAGAAACTCCCACAGCTCCCTCCTGTTAATTAGCTTCCTGAAATCCCCATGTATGACAGAGACTGGCTTGCTTCCTTCGTTATGACAATACCAGCAAAGCCGACACATTGGTAGACAGCAGTATTAAAGTGGGGGTAGGGAGTATGACACCAGGAAAGGGAATTTAAGATGGCAGGTTACTGGTTTTCTGGTCCCTTGAGGTACCTTGTTTTTGAGGAGCAGTGCACACAGATGTCATGTATAGGTACAGGTTGCTTTGAATCTGTGAAGCCTCATGCTGTGTTGAGAAGCCCATGGGATGATGATGTTCACTCAAGGGCCCCTGAACCAAAGCCTTGAAAATGCTGTCTGCCAAAAACACAGGTTAGTGTTAGTACATGCATTGTAATCAGTACAGTCTGCCATCAATAACTGTATTTAATGGCTGACTGGGAAAGATTCCCTCAGTAGCTGCAGTTTTTGGTCTTGATTTTGTATGTCTGCAGTCTACTGACCTCCTCTGTGGGACATTTAACTTAGACAGCAAATACTCCTCCAAGTACCATAGAGAGAAAGCTTTCTCAGGTTGAAGTAGCTGTTGTAAGAACTAACAACAGTGATATTGCAGCAGCTGTAAGACTTGTGTGGTGTTGCTGTGTAAGTACTCCCACAGCCTCTGCAGCAGGTCTGGCAGTAGATGCTGCCTGGGACACGCACTGGCAGTTCAGGTGTGCCTGTCCATTCTGCACTCAGACCAGTGCCCTCCACTCCATACACCTAAGGAAGAGGAAACCTCATCTCCAGTTTCCAGCAATTGGCTTGCTTATGTGTTTGCATGTGCTTCTGAGTCCTGGTCATAGTTCTCAATGTTCATGACCAACAACTGACTTTTTGAGACTATCTGAAACTCTACACAGTGAAGTTCCCTAGGCCCAAAGACACCTTAGCAGGAAAAATCCCAAAACACATTTACAACTTAGCTAAAATTGAAGAATGGTAAATAGAATATTACTGTGGTAACAGACTGAAGTAAGGGAAATGACACATCAGAAAGTCCCTGGACAACACCTAATACTCAGAAAGGTTTTGATGAAAAGAAGCAAATGCTGCAAAAAAACCCCTGTCCAGTTACTGTCCATGGCTTGAGAGATACCAATTAGATCACAGCATTTTTCCTGCCCAGTTTGCAGATAATGAGATGGACAGATATGTGTGCTGTTCAGGTCTTGACATACTTTTTTTTGATCAGGGCTTTCCCATTTTTTTTCCAAAAATGACTCTTTACCTTTCAGATAATTCTAACTCTTGCTTTTTTGGGGGGAGGGGGGGTTGGGGGACGTAAGTGGGAGAGAAGGGATTATGACTTTAAATGTCAGGCTGTTAGTAGAATTTGGTTGAAAACCTGAAATCAATTTCTTCAGTTTAAACCAGTCAGATAGGACTGGTGGATATAGGTTAGGTCAAGCTGTAGTAAGTCTTTATTCTTGCATAAGCTGAAAGCTGCAAAGCTCTTTATTGCTGTCATGGACATACTTGCATAAAATTACAGAGTATATAATGAACATGCACTTTGACTGAAAAAAGATTTGGTATAAAATTAGGAGTATGGTTGAACAGATTAAAAGGTGTACTAAAAAAGCTTCCTTCCTCTGACTTTCACCCATAACTAGGACAAATTTAAATCAAACTTTGAGGTAATAGGCATCTCCAAAATGTTGTAAGGAGTGTTTTTAGCACGAAATTGCCCATTCAGATTACTGTCTGCCCTCAGCCCCCCCCCCCATTCGATATTCAAGAGAAGATTTGGATACCTTGGGAGATTTGGATGCCTTGTAAGGTAAACAGATTATGTAAGAGCTCTTGCTGGTGACAGCTGTCTTATAAAAACAAGTGCTAACATCTCTCAGATACTTACAGTTTCAAAAATAAGTGCTTTATAAGATTTTTTAATACTTAAGCCAAAGTATGTATGAAACAATCATTAAAGCAAGTGAATCTACTACAGCTTCCCCACTACCAGCAGCAATGAACATATGTGACTATAGTAAATTGTATGTTTTCCCTAGAGTTTCAAAGGCCTGACGGGTATTTATTGCATTCATTCTCATGTAGGGAAGGAATGGGTAAAAGAGCTTGAAAAAGAAAATCAAAAATACAAATCATTCCCTCACACCCACCAAACCAAGGTCCTGGAACAACATATCATTAACTTTTCCACATGAAAAGTTAAAAGAATTGGGTCACTATCAGTGTAAGAGTCCCGTTGGACAAAGGCAAGTATCCCAATTTGAGAAATGTGTCAGTACATTTTATTTGTTTGGCGTTTGTTTGTTTGTTTCTTTGTGGGTTTTTTTTGGGTTTTTTTTTGGTTTTTTGGTGTTTTTTTTTTTTTTTTTTTTTTTTTTTTTTTTTTTTTTTTTTTTTTTTTTTTTTTTTTTTTTTTTTTTTTTTTTTTTTTTTTTTTTTTTTTTTTTTTTTTTTTTTTTTTTTTTTTTTTTTTTTTTTGTTTTTTTTGTTTTTTTTTTGGTTTTTTTTTTGTTTTGTTTTGTTTTTTGTTTTTTTGGTGTTTTTTGTTTTTTGGGTTTTTTTGTTTGTTTGTTTGTTTTGTTTTGGTTTTTTTTTTATCTCTACTAGTTGGCCTACCAGGGACAAAATTACATCTGTGCAAAGGTTTACTCATTTTCCCTTCCTCTGAGATCTGAATAATGCCAATGATCAGGCATTATCTGAATCTAATCAGTTTACTGTGAGCAGAGATCTTCATAGTTTTCTTTCAAACTTTCATTTGAAAGAGATCGCTTGAAAGAATCAAACTAATACAAAATTTATTTCTGGTTGTATCATGACATTTGGAGCAGTAGCAAAAACAAAACACGATTGCAGCCACCTTCTCCCTAAGTATAATGCTTTAACATTATAGAACGCTATGTCCTTCACAAGCCATGCACTTGGACATGAATGCACATGAGGAAGAGGAAGGCTCCTCTCCCAAGTGCTTATGGCATGTGAACTCTTTCGTGCATGAAAATCCAATTCAGCAAAGCATGTCAGCGTGTTTGTAAGACTGCTTCATTTCAGCAAAGCATTTAAGAATGTGCTTAAATTTAAATATGTACTTAGCTGAATCGTTCTGCTGAGTGGGGATTGATGGCTGAATTGAGGCATTAAACATTAATGATGGAGCTGAGAACACAAAATAATATGTAAATTGGGATGTGTCCAGTCATGACTAGAATAAACTGATTCAAACAATGCAATCATTGCATGACTAAGATCTCTTGAAAGATGTGAAGCCATTAGAAATACTTAAGACCTGGTGACTTGAGATGGGACACAATCACTGACAATCACTCAGTCCTTCACTCATCTCAAATCACCTGGTTTTGGAGTGTCTAGTGGAGAAGCTGGGTGAAAATCTCTTCCACACAGTCACTGAAACACTTAACCGTCTGTTGGCACGTCGTTAATTCCAGATGCTGCCCAGGGCAGTGTCATCTACTGATCTTCTTTCATCTAGGATGAAGGACGAATTCTTTGACTGCTTTTGGTCCAGCCACAACTGGTAGCAGGGTCTGTCTGAGCAGCTCTGTCCCTCTTGTCTGGAGACTCTGGAGTGAGCACTTCCCGTGGGGCCCTGCTGGTCACCTTCACACTCCTCCATAGCGCAGTGCCTCTAGGAAGGTGACTGTGGGGCTGAGGACTGTGGTTTCCACCGTGTGCTGACACTTGCTCTTTATATTTCTTGCTCTTTAGACCAGCTTAGGGCAGCCAAACAGTTTATACAGTGACTCATGAAGATGGAGATATGGATAAAAGCCTATCTGTCCAGAAGAGGCTGAGGTAATACTTGCAGAAGAAAGCAACTGCTTCATTTCTGCTTGGCAGATGATGTTGTGCTTGCTTCTTCAAGTAGAAATAGCATTTTATGATGCTTCCCTGATACATTCTTTTTGTGGTTTTGTTTTGTTTTCTACATTCTTCATTTTGGATGCATACTGGAGTTAACTTTCTGTTTAATAGGACAATCTATTATTAACATCTGTGCTATAAACTCTGAAATACTGATGCTAGGTTTGCATGTTAGAGTAATTTGAACAGAAAAAAAAAAAAATCTGTGCAATAAAAGCAGTGGTGAGTCATGCAGAAAAGCCCCATCTATCTCAGAGGCTAGAAACAGCAGCTCTTACATTAGCTCCTGTGCCTGGTTTGCAGAAGACATGCAAAAGACCCTTGATTGTATTTGTGTGTCCGGAATGTTTACACAGTGAATTAATTAGTTCTGAGGTAAGGAACGGCATTAAGGGTAGCTTTCAAATGTGTTCACGGTAAAGTCCAACTACAAAAGTTTTGAAAAGAGAGAAGAACATCACCCTCCTCCACAAAAATAAATACAGACTTTACTGTGAAAAGAGGTGCTTTCTTTCTTTTTTCTTACTTAAAACAAAAGGTGAAAATGTTTCACTTAAATAGCTACATTAACCAACAATTTTATTGAAAGAACTTGTTGAAAGATTCAGCATAGTGTTTGACATAATTAAATGACAATGCAGTTAACAGTTAATGCCTTTTAAACTGAATTGTAACAAATACAAATCCTGCCTCAGTAATTTTTGAGGGTAAAGCACATGATACATGAGTGATGTAGTTTTATCTTCTCACCTTTTGAATATCTTAGGCCAAATGATACATCAGAGAAACATTATGTGCATGCAGTGTCAGGGGTGGTATGATTAAAACTGCATACACTTCTGTATTCCTACTATTCTTTTGCAAATCTTGTTTTATCCTTCAGACTAGAAAACATAGTAGGAGATAGTATGATTTATGCCTTGCTTATAGTTACATAACTGACATTTTCATATAATATTTTATCTCAGATTACCAATAAATTCAAGAGAGAGAAAAAACATTCTAACAAGCTTAATAAGCCCAACCACTGTAGGAACAATGAAACCTGAAGTACCACGACCCATCTGAACTGCTCAAATCCACCAGGACCCCTCTTTGATGAGGGAGGTGAATTAGACAACCTCCAGACATCCCTGATCACCTAATTTATTCCATGATTGCTGCATGGTCTCTTTCTTAATTGCATCTGAAGCATTTGTGACTTGTCTATGCTTGGCTTTTGTTCAAATAAGTAGAACATTCATTTATGTTGCTGGCAGTAGTGTTTCTCTAGCTGCAGCAGTGTACAGATACAGCCAAGGCAAACTTTATAAAGAGAAATCTTTTACTTGGGCCAGTTCATACAGCTAGACTAGATACAGATACTGTGTGCCCACACAAATTGTGTTGGATCTGAAGCCAGCAGCAAACACATGGCTGATAAAGGTTGGGAACAATTGCTCTGGTAGAACGAGAGAGTGTTTCTTTTTCCTAATTTAGTGAATTAGATTAGACTGATACGGTTTAGGACGACAAGATGTCTGCTATACCAATTGAAATTCTCTGTTTTCATTGGAATAAATTACAAAATCAACCTTCGTGAAAAATTGAATTTGAGTTCCCCTTTGAGTAGCTTGTGTGTTTATACTCTGGCCCCATAGCTTTGCACTGACATGAAGGAGCTCTGGGGTGGTTGGATTGTGTCCAGCCATGGAGGGACTCTGGACCAATCAACATCCTTCATTTATGGTTCTGATTTGTGATCCTGATCTTGAACTACACTCCATTATTTCTGACCCTTACAAATACTTTCCTTACTGCTCAGTGCTCCTCAGATGACTTACACAAAATATTTCCACCTCTGCAAACTTCTTATTTTGACTGTGCGCTATCTGTAACGTGGGACTGGCCCTCTGGTTGGTACTGTTGGAGTTTAGCATGAGCAAGGACTAGAGCTGAGTGAATACATACCCTAAATATTCATTTGCATTCAAAAGGGAACTTCCATTGAACTGTGGTTGTAATCCTTTCGTATTTGTTTTCTATGAATATGAGATCATGTGACCTTTACTAGCATAATACTTCTCTGTGAAAATGCCCATGTGACTTACTCATGGAAGGCAAACATTTAATTCAAATGTTGCATTTCCAAAAGGAGGTTCAGAATTTTCTATTGACTCTGTTTGGATTACTTATTCAAACTAAATGTTACGATCCGTGAGGATAAAGCAAAGCAAACCTAGGCAATATTATAGTCAGTAGGACAATAAGCATTCATGCTCAACTTGTTAATTTTTAAAAATTGTATCAATATAGGCCAAAAGATATATGAGGCTTAAATTCCCTTTTCTCAATTTATTGTAGAAGATACATTCCCAACTGAAAATTTCAATGTGAATTACAATATTCATAAATGGGATGATCTGCAGCCCTACAATTATTCATTGAAGCATTTAATTCATGATTTTAACAAGAACATTTCAGACTCGAGCTGCAGATCTACAATTGATTCAATGTAAACTTTGCCAAAGAAAATCCTCTGGTAATATCAAAATATGTGAGTTAGAGATGCAGGATGTGGTTGCTTAGTTACTAAGCAGGAGTCTACCTGAAAAGCACAGAGAGTATGGAGAGCATTTCAGAGTATGGGGAAGGGTTTTGCCCTTTCCTTTTGACTGACATTTCTGCTGAATGTTCAAATCTTAGATGTGGGACCAATTTTAATGAACAGTGACTCCAGTCTGGCAACCACATTGCTACTGCAGCCAGTGGTAGTGCAACCATCAATGAAGATAGAATTAGGAAAATTTAGGCAAAAATTTAGACAAAATTTAGTTTTAAGAGGCATTTAAGAGGTATTTTAGAGAATGTACCTTGGATATTTTTGTCTCATATGCCATCCTAGTTGCACTGAGATAAAAAAATCACAGATATCTTATGTTTTAATATTTTCAATATATCCTTGGATTATTTTTAATAATTTTTTATACCTGTTTAAAATTAAAAAAACTAAAAATATCATTAACCTATAGTATTTAAAATTGGTTTTCCCTTGAATTTGATTCTTGACAGAAAGAGTATTTAACAAGATTCTGTGATGTTTCCACAATTTGCCAAAATGTTTTCAAATATTTATAATGTATTTTCACCACTGTCTTGAAAATAATCAAGAAGACATTGGATTATTCCCCTTTCAGCTGTACAACAATAAGTTAGAATCAGAAATGTTTTCTATAATTCAAAGCCTTAATGGCCACAGGGAAAAATATTTTAAATTCAAATCTTTAATGGTTTTCATAATCGAAAGAAATTCTAAGATATTGTTAGGAATGCACAAAGCTTCTGTTTTAGAAGATATACAACTTTGCCTGTGAGTGAATCTTGGAAAACAGCATGATTTAATTTGCCATCACAGTCAAGTGATCTATAGGAATGATATCAGACAATCTTATGACATACTTTTTTATGCTTCTGCAGCTGTCATCTTGTCTTTTTCCAATTTTCTTAGCTACAAAACAGATGTCAAACATTTTGTTTGTAGAAGTTACCCTGGAATTATTTTATCACTCACACCATTTATAGGCATTAGTGTACCTAAGGATGCAATTAGTTAAGAAATCTCTGCATAAATTGCAGTTAGTATTTTACTAAGCTACACACAGACATTTCTTTACAAATTCTATATAGTACAGAACATTTTTCTAGAGCTTGCATCTTAATGGCAGGCTACAGTCACAGCTGTGGCTACAGTCTGTGTAGAAATGTAGCGTGACCAAGAAAAAACACATAATTAATATGTAAAGCCCACCTCACTGTGGCCTGTGCAATACCCATTTTTCATACCCTAAACTCAAATGCAGTTTTCCATACGGTGACTCTTTACCCTTGTGGAAATGCATGGGAAGGACCTCCAGCCATGACCTGGCTCTCTGCTGGCATGAGAGCTGGAGGGATGCACCTGCGTGCCCTTGTTTTCTTCCTCACGGTGTGGGGAGGCACAGAGGCCAGGAGCGCGGCACTCCAGCAGCTGAACAACGAAGGGACCACAAAGTACCTTGCGGGTGAGCCTCTACTTCTCCAGTGAGGTGAATATTCACGAGTCCTTCTTCTCTGATCTGGCTCACTCTCATGGGTTCTTTCATTTCAATTTTTATTGGAGGCCTCAGTAAAGGGGCATATTCACCCCACTTTTTCTGAAGGAATCTTCCATCTCTGAAACTCTCAACTACACTTTGCCATCCAAATTCCTTTTTCCCCCTCTCTATCCTATTTCGTCTTGTGGCTTCCTTCAGCTGCCCTCCTTCATTAACAGCTCCTGGCACACAAGCAGGTTAACACAAGAAAATCTCATCAAGATGAAACCTCCTTTCACACAGGCTGCTGAAGCCTGGCTGGAAATTAACAAGAACCTCCAGTAAGGGTTCTCCTGAGCAAATCCTATTAACAGCAGGCTACCATGGTCAGTCAAAACACTGAAACATTGCATTTAAACACACCAGAAGCCATTGGCAACGTTTTATACTGTTAGTCCTTGTACATCATCTGCTTAGGTGAGTTAAGAGAGTACAAGTGATGGTTGGACCAACGTTGTATTTTAACAGGCAAAACACAAAGTAGCATCTACAGTTCTTACTTCAGGTGAGCAATTTAGCATAGTTTTAGGACTATATATAAAAAAAGAAGTGGTTTCTTTTAAATGCTGTGATTAATTATTGAAATGCAAACTTTCTTTGGGCCAAATTCTACTTCAAAAGTGAGATTTAATCAAGAGTTACAGTGCTTAATGTTATTCTGTGCAGGTTTGATTGATTCAATTTTCTTCTTGTTCCTGCAAAAATGAATGCAGTAAGACATGACTCTTTAATTTAAGAGTGGATTATCACCTTCGGGGAGGAGTCAAAGGATTTAGGAAGAACCTCAAATAAGGGATGGATGAACAAAGGAGTTAGCATTCACTGTCTGCTAGGTTTAAATAAATTAAGACAATTTAAGCACGTGTATGACAAAGCTTTTTCAGTTTCCTGAAACCAAATTTGTTAACTATTAACACATGCTAAAAACGCTTAACCCTTTGATAAAAGGTTAGGAGGTAAGATGTGCATGTTAAACCCAAAGTAATTTTTCATTATTAGTAATATCATTAAATGTGGTATTTTGTCCTGTTTGTTTTTGTTGGGTAGGTAGTTGCTCATGTTCTGCCAGTTAATCCTGTTCTTTTGCCTGTTTTAATTATAAAGCACCTAATAACGTAGCAACTGCTTCTAATAAATTAAAAATACCTGGATAAATAGAGAGGTGGTGTTGTCTATTAGGCACAATATCCAGGTTTGGTTAAAATGAGGAAAGTTTGCTTGAGCTTTTAAAGTAGCTTCTGCAGCTTGACACAGATATAAAAGCCTTGCTCTCAGCTCTAGCAGAAATGCCTGAAGCATAAGGACCTGGGAACTTCTGTTCAAGGACAGAAATAATCAGCACACACAACATCAGATTTTTTCTGTTCAGCCCTCATAAATATTGTTGTAAATTCTACATGTGACAGTGAAAAGCATTTTGCAGCCTTGTGAGGTTTTTACATTTTCAGCTTAGTGTGGTTTAACCACAGGCTGTGTAGCTTGGAGAGAACAACCTACTTGTGCATTTCTACAAAAGCAATGGTTCATATGCCTCTGAAACAGAGAAGATAAAATGGCCAGGCTGTGGCCAGTTTCAGTGTTTGCCACATCAGTGGTGCTGCCAGTCACCCTGCAAAGACAATGCAATGTAGCTTTTAGTCACAGTGCTTTCACCAACTTCTGATATTCTGAAACAACTGGGACTTGCCATGGGCTTCTAAATCAGGCCCTTATAGCTCTCCTTTTCTTAGTATACAGCAACTCTTAGAGGCTGGGTTTAGCCAGCGTTTCCGAGTGAGGTCTCAGCAAAATTTGGATTGTTTCATGTATGAGCCCATCTAGAAACTGAGTTCTTTGAAAACTCTCATCATCATTATCTAAGTGCAACTTTATCATTCTACAGCAGTAACCTTTCTGGAGACCTCACCATGGGTGAAAGTACTGAGCTGAGGAGAAAAAAGAGATCAGGAGAAAATGTACTGCAGTAACCCCTTATTAGTGAATGAATGCACACTCATGCATACTTCAGCTATCTGCTTTGATATCCAAATACAATAGAGCTATAGACTAGGCTCAGAATTTGACCTTCAGTATCTTTCTGCCAGGGCATTTATTCCTCAACTGGTTTCTTTAGTCTTGGGCTGTTTTTGTGCTAAGTAGTGAAGAAGTCTGGTAACCCCTGCTGTGCCAGAGGAGATTGGCCCTGTACAGTGACCATGGTGTAAGACTGGAAAATTTGAGCCTGACGTGTAATGACATCTCCTGCCAATCCTTCTTCATCCACAGAACCCACGCTTTAAGCTGCTTAATGATGGCATGTTTACTTCCTTTTCAATGTAGTTATAGAAGGGATCTGAATAAAATTTATCCCCTCGTGGTCATGAAATATTCTAAGTTGTGAAACAGGTTGTACAGCTGAGAGCATAACAATTTGAGGATAGAAATACCTCTGGAAAAACCATTTCTGTTGCTCTGCACATTCCTATCTGCCTTTTATATCACTGTTTATCTTTGTCATTATGAAATACGTCCTTCTGCATGGTGATCATAGCTCAAAGATTATTTGAAGGGAATGTCTCTTGACATTTGACTTGCTCAAGCCTTTGGAGTTCTTGAAATGTAAAGATTTATGGGATTTTTTTGCTCTGCTTGTCCCTTACCTATGTATATATAGATGTATATTTTTATCTCAAACTGGCTGAGTAAAGTAACTAGTGCAGAGGAATCCCCATCCTAGGATTATATAGATATCCTGGGATATCTTCTGCTATATCTGTGACTTCAGTCAATGCTTGACTTTTGAGACCTGGAGGAAAAATACACAGTACAAACATGGAACAGAAAGTTGGTTTTTTTTTGTTTTTTTTTTTAGCAAAAATTTTGCTGACCTATGTTCCTTTGCTACAATACTGAAAGCCCATCCACCTATAGAACATGATACTACGGCTTTGAGTAGGGGAAATCAATTCAACAAACACAGGGCCCTGATGACTCTGTGATCAATTATCAGAACTGCTCATTCCTCTTTAATAGTAGGGTTAATATGAGGATGTATTTTGTGAGTCTCCATAGGACTGGGCCACATACCCTGAGTTTTAAAAAGAGAAAAGAACACTTCCCTTTTAGGTAACAATCTGAAACTGTTTTAGCCTCCCTGAATGGTTTCTCCTTCCTGTGCTAAACAATTTTCAGAGTGTAAGCACTTACCTTTGCTGGTGCCTTTTGGTAACAGCTGCATGGACATATGCAGGAGCACATGTGAAAAAGGCTTTGTACCACACCTTAGCATTACAGGTAGTGTGTTTTATTGAGAGCCATGAAAAAAAAAAAGTAGAAAGAAGTGAGGTTTAAAGCAGAGGTCTTGCACTTGGCACAAAGGAAGCAGGCTTGTAATGTTCATAGTTTCTAGGGGAGCTCATTGCCCCTAAGATGGAGTATGCCATTATGGGAAGTTCTCTGCCAAGTGAGGAGCAAAGCTGGACATCATAGTCTTCACACAGGAACTTCAGATGAATTTGGGACCCAGACTATTGAGTGCTTTGGAGACAACAGACTTGGGCTGGAGTCAGCATTGTAGGAAAAAACTAAGAGGGTACTAGTCCTAATCTGTGCGTGTGAGAAGTATTGCAGCCTTCTACACTTGCTGGAATTTCCTAAGAGCTCATGACTTCTCACTCATGTGTGTGACATTGCTTTGGTCTAGACAAGAGCTGACAAAAGCTTGTATAATGGGGAACAGGTCACCATCTGATGCTGACTCCCACGAGCATTAAATGTCATTGTTTTTCCAGACAGTTATCATAAATAGCATTTTCTGTTAAAACACATGACAAAACCTCTATTACATCTTTTGCTCTGCTTTGAAAGAAATTCCCTACTACAATTCATGGTCAAATCTGGCTAAAAGATTCTAGAATGGGACTTCTGTGAATTTTGGAATGGAATTGCTGTGAATTGAAAAAAAAAATTATCTTCTTTGTCAAGGGGGTTTAAAGTTGACACAATCCAAAGTAAAAACTTCCACATAATCTAAAATGGCCAAAAATGTACAATGTACAGTTTGATGACCAAAAAACATTCAGAAAAGTTGTATTACCAGACAACAGTTATTCAAAAGCGACCACATAATATTTTTCTTTTATTCAAGATGTCAGCATCTCTCATAAATAAACAAATATGTAACTTGCCAGATGCATGATCTAAATCATTCATGTTCTGAAAATAGACAGTAACTCAATAAAGATTTTTTTTTAAGAAAAGTACAATATTTGACTGACCCTGTGTAATTTACCCCTCTGCTTCAGCCTTCACCTACACCACCACACTTCAGGTCACTGCCCTCTTGGGTGTGCTATCAGATGTGCTTTTTGTGATCAGTGCTGCTCAGTGAAATGATCCAATTTAGCCCTCAGATGAGGCAAGCAATTGAGCTGGTGCAGAGGAGAAGGAACTAACCTCTAAGGAAGGGATGAGTACAAGCCCTGTGCACTGCATAACATCCTAGCCCAGTGCACAATTGAGACTCGTGTTTTGTGGAATCCCCCCTCCTCCTATATTAATTAATTATACAGGAATCTCCCAGCTGCTCACCCCTGGTGATCAACACACCTCATTTGTTGAAAGGTGCTGGCCCAAGGGTTTGGCCCTTGGTGACTAATGCTATTTTAAGGGATTTAGCCACTAGCACAATCAAGGTCCTCTTCCCAGTAGATACTGTGCTTAAGAAGTGAAGATGGTTGAATACAACAGTCATGGGCTAAACACCATCTCCATTAGCCCTACAGACTGAGAATGGTCCTGGATGGTACTCGTTTGTGAGGATGTCTGCCTACATACTTATTCATCCATCTTGCCTATACCACGTGATCTGTAAAGACAAAATTATTACCCACTGTCCCTCTGCAAACTCTCACTGATCACTCTGGAGGGAATGTGGAGGCCTTCAGGAGTACTAACAGGATTGTAGAATCACAGAATAGTTTGAGTTGGAAGAGACCTTTAAAGGTCTTCCAGTCCAAGCCCCTGCAATGAGATGGGACATCTGCAACTAGATTGGGTTGCCTCAAAGCCCCATCCAACTAGACCTTGAATATTTCCAATGATAGGGCATCTGCTTCCTCTCTGAACAACCTGTTCCAATGTTTAAGCACCTTCATTGAAAAAATTTTCTTCCTTAATCTAGTCTAAATATACCCTATTTTAGTTTAAGATCATGACCTCTTGTCTTATGCAACAAGCCTAAAAGGTTTGTCCTCATCTTTCTTGTAGGCCCCCTTTAAGTACTGAAAGGCTGCAACAAGGTCTCACTGAAGTTTTCTCTTCTCCAGGCACCACAACCCCAACTCTCTCCTAATTTCTTCATAGGAGAGGTGCTCCAGCCCTCTGATCATCTTGGTGGCCCTTCTTTGGACCTATTCAAACAGGTCCACGTCCTCCCTGTGCTGAGGACCCCAGAGCTGGATGCAGCTCTCCAGGTGAGGTCTCAGGAGAGTGGAGCAGAGGGGCAGAATCCCCTCCCTCACCTTGCTGCTTTGGATGCAGCCCAGGACACAGTTGGCTTTCTGGGCTGTGAGTGCACATTGCCGAGTCATGTCCAGCTTTTCATCCACCAGCACCCACAGTCCTGCTCTGCAGGGTTGCTCTCAAGCCCTTCTCCCCCCTGCCTATATTGATCCCAGGGATTGCCATGACCCAGGGGTAGGACTCTCTCAGAGCAACAGACTGAGGGCCCTTGCTAGCCCTCTGTCCCTCTAACCTTGGTGCGTCATCTCACAGCTTGTCACAGGCAAGCCTGGCCTTATCCCCTTCCCCCTTCAAGTCTAGTTTAAAGCTCTGTTGACAAGCCCTGCTAACCTGTGAGCAAAGACCCTATTCCCCCTTAACTATGAGGGAAAAAATTTAAGGTTTAAATTTGGCCACTCTTCAACATCAGACTGAATTTGACCCACAGCCACTGAATGCTTGTGAAGGGAAAGCTGCAAAATTATCAGTTCTGGGGCTGGAAGAAAATTTCTGGGCAATGTTTCTGAATCTTTTTGCTGTAGTACTGTCATCTTTGTTAGTCAATTCTTCTTTTAGCAATGAAATCGCTTTGATTTGGGTAGAACTCAGAACTTCTCTGCTTTCTTAGAAAAACAAAATTATGCTGATTTGTAGTTTTTCCTTGTGCAGGCTGCATTTGTTTGCACACAAGATGTGAATAATGAAGNCATCTCACAGCTTGTCACAGGCAAGCCTGGCCTTATCCCCTTCCCCCTTCAAGTCTAGTTTAAAGCTCTGTTGACAAGCCCTGCTAACCTGTGAGCAAAGACCCTATTCCCCCTTAACTATGAGGGAAAAAATTTAAGGTTTAAATTTGGCCACTCTTCAACATCAGACTGAATTTGACCCACAGCCACTGAATGCTTGTGAAGGGAAAGCTGCAAAATTATCAGTTCTGGGGCTGGAAGAAAATTTCTGGGCAATGTTTCTGAATCTTTTTGCTGTAGTACTGTCATCTTTGTTAGTCAATTCTTCTTTTAGCAATGAAATCGCTTTGATTTGGGTAGAACTCAGAACTTCTCTGCTTTCTTAGAAAAACAAAATTATGCTGATTTGTAGTTTTTCCTTGTGCAGGCTGCATTTGTTTGCACACAAGATGTGAATAATGAAGGAGTCTACAAAATTCAGCTGGCGAAATTCTATCAGAGTTTGTAAGAAACAAAACAAACACAAAAACAGCCCATCAAGTAAAAATGGCTGATTGATGCAAAAGGCAACACAGATGGAGGTAATGGGGTTTCAAAAGAGGAATTAGGGAAGATCTGAATGGAAGCTAGTAAATCTGCAGCAATTCAGCTTTGCCAAGAATTGCAGTGGGAAATCCTCATTATGGGAGATATTTCCATTCTGTACTCACCCATGAGAGCTTTGCTAGGGCAACCACAGGGAAAGCAGGAGACCCAGCCATCAGCATTCCTGAGCCCTGCCAGCCTGCACTGCTGACTCACAAGGCAGCCTTGAGTGAGTCACTCATTGCCAGATGCTTCCACCTGACCTTGTCAAGGTGCTGCAAACAAGGAAACAAAACAGACTCACCTTTGGCAACTCTGGCAAACAAGTTTTGTCATGTTGTATCCCAGCTTCCCCCACACCACCAGTAAGCAGCGTGGCCAAGGAAGAAGCTTTAGGCCAGGCCAAGCCATTTTTGGGGCTGGGAAGCCATTGCCCTGGCATGGCAGACATGTAGAGGAGTTGTTTGTAACAGAGGAGGACTTGACTGTTGCAAAGGAAACATGACAAGTGGTAGAAAGTTCTTTCTACACAGAAAGTGGAGAACCTGGTTGGTGGAAAGTTCTTTGTACATAGGCAGCAGAGAAGCCAGTGGCTCAGCAGATCCTGTGGGAAAGATCAGTGAACAAGGAGGATGCAGAGTCCCAGGGAGGGAGCCACATAAATATATGAAATAGCCTCCTACCACGCAAGTTCAGCTGAAGGACTTAGATAAAAGCTGGTCTTAAATCTTCCACCAAAAGGGAAAAATATCACTGCTTCTAAGAGTGGGCTAGTGAATCTGGGAGGGCTACAAAATCTGGGGATTTTTCTATTTTATTCCACCAGTTTCTCACCAGAGGGCATGCCAAATTGCTAGTCTGGGAAGGGCAGTCCTTGGTGTGACAATCTGTCTCAAGGCAATTGCTATGATATACTCTTTCTCTTCTGTGGGATCAGATGTGGGCAGCCTGATCTATGTTAGAAAAACATCATCAAAAATTTCTGAAATAATTCACTTGGGACTGAGTTTTCCTGAGGGTTTTTCTCTGTAGTGCCTCTCTGTACCACCACCTCTGACCACAAACACTGGGCTGGACTCACATGACTTGCAAAGCCTAAAAAAGGAGCTGAGACCTGAGTGATGTGTGGTCAGATCTGCAAGCTCAGGGGAGAAGGAGCCATAATCACTTTTATCCTTGCCTAAGCTTCATCTCCCCTTGCCTCCCAGCACTGGCTCTGGATCAAACTTCTCTGTTTCATGGCAGGAGACAATGCCATTAGTCACATTGCTGCATCCAGTATTTATACATAGAAAAATCAAGCCGTGTTCCAGGTTATTGAAAATCCTTCCTGAGTGCCAGCAGAGGGTTAGTTTTAGGCTGCAGCTGCCCAGATACCATTACTGTAAGGATCCTTACTATCAGCTATAGGAGGAGATTCTTGAGGGGTGGGGTGGGGAGGGGGAGACATGAGAGGCTGCCCTGCAGAGCTGTAATCTGGGGTTTAGCGTTAGCCCACACCTCCTACAGAGTCATATAAAAGTGCCATTGAAGTCAGTACAGGAGCTCTCACTGCAGTGGGCATCTTAGACACAAACACAGGCAACAAGCTGTGTCCTGAGTGCTCCCCCCAACTTTGCCCATCTTCCCCCAGACTCTGTGGGGACTGTGAAGTGCAGGAGGATTTGGGATGGGTCTCAGCTCTGTTGGGCTGACAAAGGTAAACTGATGTGAGTTATATGGTTCCTGTTTTCTGTTACTGTGACAGTTCTGTGACACCTGAAAGCTTCAGGAAGTGATTAATAAAAACGCATTTGCAGCAGGTGAGGTGCACTAAGGGAGCTGTAGGAAGAGGTGTCAAGAAATCATCACAGGTATGGGTAAACCCAACTATGTACCACCAGCAACACAGAAAGCTGTCCCGAGCTGTTGGTACTGACCCAACAAGCCAGGCTGTATTTTAGCAGGTGTGTCTGCACCAGGCTGTAGATCCTCCCCAGCACTCCAGCAGTCACCCAGGTAGGGGATGGACATCCCTCTGTGTGAGGTCTTACCCTGACACCACAAAGTACTCCACAGAGAGCAAGCCTTCATTCACAGAGGGTGAACCTCAATGCAATAAGTGCCTCTCGTTTCTGCTCTGTGACTGTTAGAAAACTAGGCTAGTGAAACAAACTTGCCAATTTTAATCCCTGGATAGCACAGTGAAGACTTATGTCCTTTGTGCTGCTTCCAGCTACAGCATTAGCTTTGCTAAACATATTAAGTGTTAGAATTTTTGTACTATCTTGGTAGAAACAGAGAAAAATAATACTTACGCTGGAGCTGACCCGTTTGAGCTAGTGAAACACTGAAAACTCACAGTTGTCTTTGAATAGAAACATTTCAAACTATTGCCTAAATATTTTGGAACAATATTCAAACTATGTTTTCTTTGTGAGATATTTTATTTGATGTTTGCAAAATATTTGGTGTCTGCAAGCTATTGGATTTGACTCTCAGCTCATGTTGAGAAGTAAGCAACATGCTTTTTGGCTGTAGGACTAAAGCTTTCCTCCTGACAACTGGTGACTTGCACACCATTGTCTTTCTTTCTTTGCTTTTCTGCAGGTAATTTATGCTAAATTAACGAAGCATTTGCAGAATAGCTTCCAATCACCAATAGAAAAACCATTATGCTATCTCAGAAGCTGCAGTTAATGAAATTATGTGGTTTTACTTGCAGTGCACCTAAATGCTTTATTTGTTCCCTGAAAAGAGCTATAAGCTTATTTTCTCTTTCTGAAACTATTAATGGGCATATTTTCTGTCATAGCCAGGATTGTGTGTATTACATGAACAGCTGTCTTTTTAAATTCCTTTGAGCAAATCATCATTTAGTACTGCAGGTGCAAATTCTTCTGCAGCCAGTGGGCGTAGCAAGTACATATCTGAGACCTGCATTTTCCCTGTTGAATCGAACTGCCCAGATCCTCAGAGGACCAAAGGGGAAAAGGGGAAAAATGGGAGTCATGAATTGTGGTACCACTAAAGGCTGGTGTGTTGGAAGGATATAGACACATGTGCTTTTTGGAGACATAACCACTTGCCAGTGATGAGAAAAGCTGGGGAAAGTGGTGACATTTGAGAGGCTGGGAAATAGATGTAGCAACTGGAGTGGGAGAGCATGACTGTACCCACTGTCAGAGTTTCAGTGCACCAAAGCCAGGGTGCCTCACCCCATAATGACACAGCTAAATGGAAAGATTTTGTTTCTTTTGTGTCTCCACCCAGTTAGATAAAGATATGGCTAATGAAAGCCAGGTCACACCTGTCTACTGGCACCTTTTCCTCTCTCATTACGTGTGTTACCTTCACAGATAGATATATCTCGGCATAGAGATAAAGGGAGTTCTTTTTGTTTGTTTTCTGTTTTCTCTTTAATTTTAGAGGAAGTGTTTCATACCTGAAAGGTACAGATTACAGTTGCTTTTACTTTCTCTAAACTTAACTTCGGTGGGAAAATGGGAGCTGCTGAATCTTTTGTGTTTGATCCACTAGAGAATAAATATGTACATAAAAAGTTGGGGCTGCACAGATTATAGCCCTCTGACAATAGCCGATTAAAAGCCATGAAGTAAAATCAAGGATATCTTAAGCAATTTCTGAAATGAAAAATATTTATGTTTCTAGTTTCAATATTTTCACATATCTTTTTATCTTTTTTCATATAACGATTTAAAGGAATTTTAATTCACCTCAAAATACTTGTTAATTCAATAGAAACACTTCACTGTCTATTGTAGCTGGTTCTAGACCTTCATCTTTTATCAATATCTTCTCTGAGGAAATCTTATTTATTTCTAACAGACAACTCAAATCAGGATAACAGAGTTTGACCTACAATGAATTCGAAATGCAGACATGGTTCAGCTGAGAAAGCACAGGTTTCAGTTAACTGTGGAATTATCTGTCTTGAAGCAAAAACCCTCCTTGAATGTACTGTGTGTTCAGATGAGAGAATATTTTTTCAACTTCAAGCCTACAGCAGAATAATAAAAGTCCTCATGTTGAAACTACAGGTGCTTCATGCAACACTGAGTAAATTACTCCAGAGTGAGTTTGGCTGGGGAGAAGTGACAGTCTTATTCATTGCACAAGCACCTCAGTCAGTCTGTCTGCTCAGGTTTCTGGAAACCTCTGTGGTCTGATTCACTATTTCCTTACTGTTTGTTTTGGGACTGGGAGTAACTATGCAAACATGACGTTGATGCAATGTTGTAGGGAGTATCTAGGCTAATCAACTGCATTCAACTTTTGAACATGTTTGTTGAGAGCAAGGGGTTGGATTCCTTACTGTCCTCTCTCCTGTGCTAAGCCTGCGGAGATATAGGCACACACAGTTTTTACACTTATTTTCCAACTAAATCACCATATGCAAGCCAGTGAAAGAGAGAACTTCTAGTGTACAGTGAATTTTTCTGACAGTTGGCATAACCATATAACGAGCACAAAAAAAATATTTTCACACGAAACGTTTTTGCAAATTTGCAGCTTCTAAGAAATCATTGTTGTCTTCAAAATCATCTGAGGTAGTCAGGCTAACATCTTGGTTTTGGTTTTGGTACTGATGGCTCAGTGCTTTCAGGGAAGAATTAGAATTTGCTTCCCTCCAGATTTGTTTAAATATGTCCAAAGATATAGTAGTTCTACCAGGCCTTGCCTGGTGACTCAGAGTTTAGCTGGAGGACCAGTATAGGGGCCAGAAACACACATTTAGAGACCTGTGCCACTTTTTAACATGCATTCATTCCATGCAGTGTCCATCTCAACTAACAGTACCTGGGAGAAACATCTGACGTGTTTTAGATGTCTGCCTTATCAAGAAAGGTGCTTCCATAGGTCAGCAGTGAAGGTATCCATTCAGCACCCTAAGATGTGGAAGCCTGCAGCCAGTTTGGCCACCAGACATCCTACCCTTTGCTGCTGAGAAAGAAGCAGAATTCGATACGTTATTTACAGAAACAGAAAGTGTGATGGAAGAAAAAAACAGCAAACCTTTCAGACCTGCTTTCCAGCTCCTGATTCTCCAGGGAGTGTTGTGTTGGTTTTGGAGACATTTATGAGGGAGGATTTAAAGTTTCCTGTAAGGACTGCAGAATTTCTAAGGATGGGGTGGACAGTGTTTGCAAGTCTTTTTAGGAAAGAAAAGCTTGACTTGTGTCTCTGCAGACAGTGCCACTTCCAGTTGCAAAGCAGTGGTATGGAGACCAGAAAGGTTTCCTACTTAATCTCCCAGCCGAAACTACAAACATATGAATAGTTCTCTAGAAAAACACAGCTAAAAGGTTGCACTTCTGGGCACTGGCTACAGAACATCAAATTGTAGGTGGCCGTGCTTTGATATTGTAAAATGTACATGGCCTGCAGACAGGCAGGACAGAAGTCCATGGGACTTGGGATGCATCCAAGGGTGCTAAGAGCGACAGCTATGGCTTTCTGCCATCCTTGGAAGGCTGTGGTCATTGGGGAAGGCCTCCAAAGACTGGGAAGATGCAAATGTCACATCTGAAGTGTGAGAAAGGATCCAAGGAACTGCAGGCTGCTTGGCCTAACCTGGAAAGGTTACAAACATATCTTTTGGAAGCTGTGACTGGACACATGGAGAACAGACAGATAACTGGGAACAGCCAGCATGGGCTTAGCAAGGACAAATCATGCCTGCCCACCCTGCCTGCCTTCTGTGCCGCCACGGCAGACTCTGTGAGCAAGGGGAGAGCAATGCTCATCACAAAGATGTTGAACAGTACTGACCGCAGCAACGACCTCTGAGGGAGGCCACTAGCAACCAGCTGCCAGTGGAACTTTGTACCTCTGACCACAAGTCTTTAAGCTCAGCAGTGCAGCCAGCTTTCCACCCACCATGCACTCTGCTCATTTGTTTCAGGGTTTTGGCTGTAAGGATACTATGAGAAGCTACAGTGAAGGTCAAGATCAAATCAAGAAGCAGCTGGCAGAGGTTGCAACAAAGGCAATCCCAATCAGATAAAACGAAAACCAAACCTCGTGGGGGGGAGGGGGGGTTGGTTCTTATTCAGGAGCCCCTGTCCTTGGAGATGTTGATAACACAGCTATCCAAGGCTCTGAGCAAAATGTTCTGAGAGCCACATTCCAGTGAAGGGGTGGCCCAGATGGATGGAAGGCACCCAGACAGGTCCTTTCTAAACTGAATTATTCTATGATCCACACTGTATTATAGTATGTGTTTATACACAGGTGTTTCAGGAGACTTCCAGCACCATCTCTGACCTTGTGTGGGGGCTGTTTTGTACCTTAATTCAAAACAGTTGTGTCTGTCTTTCTCCAAGAGAAGAGAGAACCTTCTGGGAGCTCATGTTTTTTGTTTCCACTTCTGTTAGAGAGATGTCAGAATCGTGAAAGTTACCACTGTGTGCAAGACTAATTACTGCCTATTTGAGAAAAGGAATATGGGGCTGTATTGCCTCCTTACAAGGTCAGGTGTGGAAACTGTCTGGGCAATGGGAGGAGGTCTGTGCTCTCCTGCAGAGGAAGAGCTGACGAACAAAGCTGTCAGTCTACTGCTTATCACCCCCAATACACATCTCTGTTCTGTGTGCAAATTGGTATTTGCTCCATGCCTGACCCTGCTCTAAAATTGAAGATAATAATATTTCAATGTGTTCTTTCCATGCAGAGACGGCTAAAGAGAATTAACAGCAAGGATAAACCCATGGGGAACAGCAGTGAGGGGTATTACGTACTTTTTTCTGTCCTCCAGACAGGAAAACAGAATAACCTTTAAGGGCTCGGCCAACAAACATTTTTGTGACATCATCAGTGTTTAATCTAAACAACTCATGTTGATATTACCTCCAATATCATGATGGAGATAATGCCTGTGAATGGATAGGAAGGCTCCACATTGTGGGGCTACATCCGTGTACATTTTATTTCGTATCTGATGACATAAGCACTTGTATCTGTGCTCATTCTGGATCTTAGAGGTATATCTAGTAGGGCACTTCTGACCCATTTTACAGCAAATCCATCTACACTGAGATTTCCTCTGTGGTCAGAGGCGAGATATAGGTATTTTCAGGGAGTTATTTCTCTCTTTTGATAGTGAATCTTCAGAATAGATTATACAACTTCCTGTTTCTTTGCAGCTGCTGAAAAGGAAGTGTGGGTGACAAGCTCATATGCAGGTATCTTCATTACGAACATCAAAAGTGCAGATTAATCTCACCCTGATTTTAGGGTGTTAGAGTAATTTCCCTAACTAGCCTCCCACAGGACCCCCAGACACGTACCCTGTACCCTCTGTGGCAGGGGCTGTGTGTGAGCTCAGGCTCTTGGTGCCCAGCCCTTGCCCCTAGCTATGTTGTCGTTGTACCTGTGCCCTTTGCCCCATCCCCTGCTGATCCAGACTCGTGCCCTGTACTCCCCACATTGACTTCATACCCGACTCCTTGCCTGCTGCTTCCCTCTGAAGGACTTGATCCAATCACCTAGCTCTAATGCCATTTGGTGTTGGTTATCTGCTTAGTTGTGAGCTGATGCTCCTGTCGTCTCCCACAGGTCTGGCACTAGCCCCACAGGGATTTCACAACAACCCAGAGGGGTCTGAAAAGGTGTCAGACATCAGTGGGCAGGCAAGGACTGAACGGCACCTCAGGTGTCTAAAGCCCAAGTGTCTGCATGAGAGCGAGGGGTCTAAGTCCTTGGTACAGGCACTAAGGATCTAGACCATACAGTTAGTGGAGTCTGGAGAGCAATCTGGCTGACCAAATGTTGGGATCAACCTCAGGAAGAAAGTAGCTTGCTGGGCTCCACCAGCTGTATGGGCTTGGTCTTCCTTGTCTACCACTGGAGTTTAAGCTGTATCTCACATTCAGGTACTATAATTTAGGCAAGCTAAATCCCACCCATGGTGACTAAAAGGAGAAGAAATAGATACATTTATGAGAAAAATATTAAAATTATCACTCTTTGTGTTAAAAATTATGATTTTCCTCTGAAGGGTCTAGAAAAGCAAAAGCTTTGTGAATATTTAAAGTTCAGTCACCGTGTCTGTACATGCAATCACACACTCCAAGAGTATTACATACACTCACAAAACATATCCTTTGTTTACAGTCGTATGGATTTACAAACACTCCCTGGAAGAACAGGGACACACTCATTGTATACAATATATTTTTTGCTTCTGTAAACTGTTAATGTGGAATTATAAATAATTATTTGGGATATTTCACATATGGTTTTCTGCATTTTGTGATTCTACCTCTCCAAGTAAATGAAAATATTGGCAGTGTAAAATAATGATCTCTTTTTGCCCAGTCTCCTCCGCTCAGTTCTACAGTATTGCTATATCCTCCTCTGTTGCCATAGAAATGATTGGTATGTCCAATCATCACATTCTTGCCATACCCTTGCCTCTACATATTATGTATTTTGCCCTTTAAACCAGACTCTCAGTTGGCTTTTTGATATTTTGGGTTATGTTCTGCAGAGACAACAACAATGAAACATACAAAGAAAAGAAGGAAAATAAAAAAGAAGACTTTGGCTTTGAGAGGACTGAAACTAATTCAAAAGACAGTCACCTGTATTAATACTGTGAATATCCATGATTTTACTGTAAACCTTTGACATTTGTTGTTCTTATTAACTCCTAGCTCTGGCAAGCAATGACTTTGTAAGATTCTCAGCATCTTCTCATGCAAAACAAGTATTTGCAGTGTTTAAAGCTTCCTAGCTATGGAACATTAAACACAGAAGAAATTTAAAGACCTGCTTTTTGGGGGGCCTGCTAATTTTAGGAGGAATGAATTATAGTTTTTGCAGATTTGCAAAATCTTGAGAGGGTTTTCCTCTCAAGAAAGCAGAAGAAAAAAAGAACTAGTCAAGCTCTTCTTTGACATGAGGTAAAGAATAGCGGTCAGAATGATGAATTTAATTTTGCTTCATATGTTTCAGAACCTACTAATGCAAGCTGGCTACTTCCAGACTCAGATGTCCATTCCACAGCACTTCATGACTCCAGGAAATACCCTGGGGCCGCCTGGACTTCCTTTTCACTGACTTCCACTTCTCCCCAGCAGTGCCTGCAGGGATGTGGCACCAGACATACTCCCCCTTCCCTACCTCTGGACAATAAACCTTCCCCCCGCCTCTGTCCTTTGCCCAGAGCCCCACGAAGGCCCCATGAATCCCCCCGTACATCCTCCACGAAGGAGAGAGGGCTTTCTGTTCATCCAAGGCTTTTGCAAAGACGAGTGCTTTCAGCCCGAAGCCGAGGAAGCCAAGGCAAGCCCGGTGTGAGGAGAGGGGGCTGCATGGCTGTGCTTCCCCGCTACCTCCTGCCGAGATGCTCAGCGTTCGGTCCTCGCCCCAAAGGAGCACAGCCAGCAGCACAAAGAGCTTGCGGGGCAATTGCGGCACAGCGTGCTCGGACCTCTCGCTGCCGCTGAATCTCCTTCTCCATCTCCTGCCTTTTTTTTGGGACTTCATATCCTGAAGCTGCCTGTAATACCGATTTCTATGAAGTGCCACTAGGTGGCCCGAGATTGAATCTCTGCAGGCAACAGCTTTCAGTGGGATGTGCGTGTGTGGGGGGCAGGAATTTGGGAATTATCCTTGGGCGGTGCGCGCCACCCTCATCGCTTCTGTGATTTTCAGATCTCGGTTGCAGATGCTGGAGGAGGGAAAGGGGCATCCCAGCAAACCCTCTGAAATGGGAACGAGCTCATTCTTATTTCTCACGTGAAATGAAATACAGAGTTTTCTCTTGAGAATGGGGACTAGTGATAGCCTGGAGCCTAGTAGTACTCCCCGGAATACCAGCCGCGCCACCGCCCCAAATAAAAATGTGTATTGTTCTTCTCTTTTAAACTTTTTCAAAGGCAATTGTTACCATCATCGGGAGCTTATTTTGACACAGGTTAGCTTTGAGAACTCAGCATGGATGAGAGGTCTGAGGAGGAGAGAGGGGCTTTCACACGCCCAGCAGATGACAAGGGTGATCCACAGGCATCCGTTTTATGCCTGTCACCCTTCTAAACTCTTTCTCAGAGTTGGCCTGAAGTGACTGATTGCTCACCATTTCTCACTTCCCTCCATACCAAACCATTGTGTTTTCTGCCCATTCTTATTCACTCTCATTCCAGGGTGCTCCATGTCCCTCTTCCTCACGGATACCTGTCCGGGCACCAGACCTGCGGTTTGGCACACACCCCCTGTGACGGTGGTGGGACATCTCCCACCTGCCTCCCACCCGGAGCTGCCCCAGACGCTTGGGGACATGCGAGAGGATGCTGTGGGCAAGAGGCGGGAGGAGCAGGGAAGGTGGGATGCACGGCCCAGCGCTGCTCGGAAAACCTCATCCTGCTCCTTGGGGAGGCCAGGGCTGAGTTTGTCAGGGTGTCAACACTTCAAAGGCAAGGAGGAGGAGGGCGAAATAGGAGATAGAGACATCGTTGAGCAAGAAGGTGCAAGTGGGTGCCATCAGCCGGTTGTTTGAACTATAAACAACTGCAGAGGTGCTGGGAGCTGTAGCTATGCTAAACAGCTGGCCCATCCCCCTCCTGTGTTGTTCCCATTCCTCCCTCTCTGCTCCACAGTAAACAGGGCTTTGGCCGGCGATACCTTCCCTGACATTTTGGACTTGATTGGAAAGCAATGTATATCCTATGACATCCAGGCAGGCGAGCACAGCAACGCTGGCACATCAAGCACGTGGTCTCACAGACCCTGACAGCAAGTCAAATACATCCCCCCACTCCCTTAGAGGCCTTAAAAATTCTTCATTTAAGGCCAGAGACAGCAAAGGTGAGCAACACCAAAGCGCTTGCCCGGCTCTTCTGGGGTTCGGAGTGGGGAAGTTTCACTCAGCTCCTGCTAACCATCGACAAATTAGAGGCTCGTTTTAAAGTGTAAAAATATACTTATTCTGAACTTTGCTTTTATCGAGAGAAAAGGGATAAAAACCTAATTCATAAGCCCCACCTAAAGCCTCTTCCCCAGTGTTGGCTCTGCCTCAGCCTGCCTGCCTCTCTCCCCACAAACATTACTTGCCTTCCCCCCAGAGGGCTCCTCCTGTCTTCCTCGTTTTTAGGGTGGAGGCTAATAAGCTCCCCAACCCTGGTAAGTCAGTATTAATTAACCTGCAGATCCCTGCAGGCTTCCAACACCTGCTAACTGAGAGAGTCCAGCCAGGCTCTCACGGTGGTGGTTTTTTTTTTTTTTTTGCACACAGCAAGCTTTAGCACCTGGAATAAGGGAAGGTTATAAGCTCTCACTTTGCCTGGGTGGTTTACAGTGAGATGGAAAAAAGGGGGGGGGAAATATTTTGTAGGGTCTGTTTTCTTACCTTTTCCCTTTTTTCTTCTTCTTTTTTTTTTTGTTTTTTTCCCTTTTAATGTAGACCAGCAGACTCTTTTGCATGGGAGGGGCATCTGCTAGGAAGCAGCTCTGCTGCATGCCATTACCACCTTTCTGAGGCTGGGGGAGGCACTTTTAGCTGAGTTCTGCCGCTCTGCTAATGGGCACCCCTCTCTGCTGGCTGGTGGCTGCCGTCTGTGGCAAATGTTGTACAGCATGTAGACAATCACTGCAGGATGCATTGATGTGGTGCAGCAGCTATCTAGAGACTGATTTAGGGCCACTACAGAAAAGCCAGTTGGAGCTAATTAGATTTCTTTTTCCCCCTCCAACCTGGGTTTCCAGATGTGACGGGGCAGCATAGCTTTATTAACCCAACCGTGTTCATCCATGCTCCCTGTTACAGAGGAAGAGATTTCTTTTTTTTTCTTGGTGTTGAATCACAGCTTAGTGGGGGTTGTTTCCTGCCAGCTCCTGAACAAGAGCCAAGTGGCCTTCCTTGCCTGCTGGAATTTTACAGCATGCACTGAGCAGGGGTGCCACTCTGCTGAATGCTGGCAATTTTTATTTCGGTGAGCACTTGTTAACTCCACTAATACATGAATCATTTTTCAGTGGACTGGGAAAACCGGGAAAAAAAAAAATCCCAGGCAACATTCTTCGGTGACCCATTCAGGTGGCTAAAGCTTTTGCAAACGTCCCCTCACAACTAACAGGACACACTGGTAAATAGCCTGTGTGCAGAAGAATGAAGACAGTGTTTTGCTGGGTGACTCCTGCAAGAGTGTGCAGGCTGCTGCCGGAGAACTGCCACCACCCAGCTCTTCCCTGCCTAGGCTCCATCTTGGTGCCAGCTTTGGTGCTCTCTGGGTCCTCCCTGCAGCCATATCACCATTCCAAGCGGATGGAAACACAGAGCTGTTTCCTGTTAGTGCTTTGGCCCCAGACCAGCTGGGCCACGAGGGAGGAGAAATGGACCCACCTGGTTGGGAAGATGTTTGATCACTGTAGAGCAGCAGCCCCAGTTCATCTGCCAGTGCCAGCCATGTGCTCTTTATCACAGTGCCTTTCTGGAAGAGATGAGAAACAAAGGCCCAAGGAGAGCTTAGATGACCTGCTGGAGGTCATAACATAACAAACCCAGCTTTTCTCACAAGTTTTGCTAGAGTGTTGTACCAAAATATCAAAAAAATTACTTGTATGCCATATTCATTTGGATAATCCTGTGCTTTAGCTAATGGAAGCTTGGCCCCATATGCACCATGACCCACTTCTAGGGCAAAGGAGTATGTTTGAGAGAACAGAAATAATGTTCTGTCATGGCTGTTGATTCTTCACATTCTGCAGTTGTTCCCTGAGGATCTCCACAAGAATAAGAGTTCCGTTTTTATCTGTCTTGCCGACCTTTAAGAGAGGCTGAAGGTTTGCTAGAACTGTGCACAATACAATACAACTTCAGAGCCAGAGTAGAGAACATCCTTCAGATCAGCATGGTAAATGTGTTCTTCACACCCCAGGCAAGGGTAGTGGTGGTTCCTTCCAATACAAGTAGCTCCAACAGGATCCTTAAAAGAATGTTTAAAAGGGTACTCCATCCACCTTCAATCACGGTGAAGATTTTAGGAAATGTGGCTCTGGAGCAAGAAAGACCATATGCAATTCCATCAGCATAAATGTCAGAGGCTTCACTCCCTTGGAGATCCTGGATATATCTGCTGATGTCTGGTCACTCCTTTCTCCTCACTTCATACTTAGATTTTTTTTTTTTAATTTTTTTTTTTTTTTTACCCCACCTGCCAGCAACAGGGCGAATCTCCTTTTGTATGGAGAGCAGCTACCACTTCCCTACCACCAACCCATCACCCACAGTGATGGATCTTTTCCATCCTAAATGATTCCATGCTATTATATAGCTCTTCTTTCACTAGCAACAGGAGGCTAGTACCGGAATAGTGGTTCTCCCCACAAACTTCCTACCTGCCCTCCCAGACAGTTTCCCTGTGAAGCATCATCTCTAGCATCCTGTACTTGGCTGCTGCCCTTTAGCTGGAAGACACGCTTCTGGCATTCCTGGGCAGCGAATTACAGTCATGTTGGCAGCTGCCCTCTGCCCCTGTCTGTTGCAATACCTCAAGATGATGCCAGCAGGCCCTGAGCTGCATTAGTAGGAGGGTCACCAGCAGGTCGAGGGAGGTGATTTCTCCCATCAGTTCAGCACTGGTAGACAGACACATCAGGAGTTCTGGGTCCAGTTCTCAGCTCCCCAGTACAACACAGACAGGAACTTGCTGCAGCAAGTCAGTGAAGGGCCATGAAGATGATGAAGGGATGAGATGTTGAGACAGCTGGGATTGCTCAGCCTGGAAAAGAGAAGGCTCAGAGGGATCTGACCTTTGTGTATGAATACTCAGTTGGGTGACTGAAGAAGATGAAGTCAGACTCTAAGTGGTGTCCAGTTAAAGGACAAGAGACAACTGGCAGAAATGGAAATAAAAGAAATAACCATTTCAACATTAACTGCTCCCCACCCCTCCTTCACTTCTCTACTCAAAGGATGACCACCCAGACAGGCTGTGGAGTCTCAATCCTTGGAAATAGTCAAAATCTGACTGTACTCATTCCTAAGCAACCTGCNCCCTACCACCAACCCATCACCCACAGTGATGGATCTTTTCCATCCTAAATGATTCCATGCTATTATATAGCTCTTCTTTCACTAGCAACAGGAGGCTAGTACCGGAATAGTGGTTCTCCCCACAAACTTCCTACCTGCCCTCCCAGACAGTTTCCCTGTGAAGCATCATCTCTAGCATCCTGTACTTGGCTGCTGCCCTTTAGCTGGAAGACACGCTTCTGGCATTCCTGGGCAGCGAATTACAGTCATGTTGGCAGCTGCCCTCTGCCCCTGTCTGTTGCAATACCTCAAGATGATGCCAGCAGGCCCTGAGCTGCATTAGTAGGAGGGTCACCAGCAGGTCGAGGGAGGTGATTTCTCCCATCAGTTCAGCACTGGTAGACAGACACATCAGGAGTTCTGGGTCCAGTTCTCAGCTCCCCAGTACAACACAGACAGGAACTTGCTGCAGCAAGTCAGTGAAGGGCCATGAAGATGATGAAGGGATGAGATGTTGAGACAGCTGGGATTGCTCAGCCTGGAAAAGAGAAGGCTCAGAGGGATCTGACCTTTGTGTATGAATACTCAGTTGGGTGACTGAAGAAGATGAAGTCAGACTCTAAGTGGTGTCCAGTTAAAGGACAAGAGACAACTGGCAGAAATGGAAATAAAAGAAATAACCATTTCAACATTAACTGCTCCCCACCCCTCCTCCACTTCTCTACTCAAAGGGTGACCACCCAGACAGGCTGTGGAGTCTCAATCCTTGGAAATAGTCAAAATCTGACTGTACTCATTCCTAAGCAACCTGCACTAGCTGACTCTGCTCTGACCAGGTGTCAGACTAGACAATTCTCAGAGGCACCTGCCTCCCAGCCTTAACTGTTCTGTGATCCTATTTGCTGATTCTCATGTCCTGCAGTCAACCCCACTACCCTTATCCTTAACCATCTTGATGTAGTGTTGTTTGCCACTCCTGGGTGAAGGAACAAATTAACTCTTCTGCAGCAGATACTCAAAGACACCTGAGCAGCAGTCAAATGCACAGCTGATATGGGGAGTAGATGAGAAAAAAGGTCTTTCCATAAGGCATTAAGTCCAGATAAGGGGATTCATCCCATCTAACTCCGGACATTTGCAGTGTAACCATTTATATTTGAGTAATGTATCTAGACTTCCTTTGGAGTCAACACAGAGAAATAGGCATTTCTAGAAAGTGACTCATGTGACCTACTTCACATGAGATGAATCATGGCCAAGAGCTGCCCTTCTTTCTTTGCTGGCTACTATGAGGAGAGTGAGGAGTGAAAAGGTCAAGTTTGGACTTCTATACTGTAGACATCTTACAACATTTAGGATGATCCCCACCTGTGATACTTGTGCAGAAGTCTGTTATTGGCTAGAGTAAATTTTTACATACCATAAAATGCAGTCAGATTTGATGAATGTCTCTTTGCCTACAAAGAGGACTAAACAAACAGACAACTGAAAATGACAGGCAAACCCCAGAGCACTGCAGATTAAAAGTTCGTACAAGCAATCCTATTATTTTATTTCAAGACTGAGTGTTTTAGGGGTACAGGTCAAGCACACTTTGACTAATGGGACTTCATCTAGTACATTGGACCAAAGTCAAGAGCTGTAAACCCAGCCCTAGATTCTTTGTGTGGCTGGGGTCCTTAGAGTCCAGGGGAGTCTAGAGAACTGCTTACTTCATCAGTCTATGCTACTGTTTCTGGGGTGGACAGAAGAGGGCTGTGGACAAGATAGCTTGGTAAGGATATGTCTTAGATAATTCTTTGCAATTTTTGCAGATTTCTTTGCATACATCCATCACTAGGATCTTACCAGGTCAATCTTCACCTCATCACACTGTTGACTGAACTTTCTTAGTCATAAACTATCCTTGGCCTGCAATGACAAGTAGCAAGGAAGTAATGTGTGTCCTTCGCAGTGACAGGCCCTAGGCTGGGTCAAAGGCTTGAAAGGCATGGCAAGAAGACATGACCTGTCTTATTTTTTCTTTTGAAATATGATGAGGTGACACAGCCAAAAACTGTTCTCCCTTTTTGCACTGTCTGGCACACATCTGGACAGCATCTGAACAAAAGACTGATCAGGCTTGGCAGAGGTGGTTTGGCTGTGCAGCATGATGCCTCCATGTGCTATAGGAAGCCAGATTGCATTAACACATTGTGGTGGTGATATGGGTGCTGGAGTGCAGTGTGGTCCTGGATGCCTCAGACAGTCAGTCTAGGAGCTTGACCAAGGGCTCTGGGAAAAAGGTAGTATAGCTCCAGATTTCATCAGGCAAGTGATCTTTGGGCAAGATGCTTAGCCCCAGGATTTTTCAAGGGAAGCAACAATTTCTAGATAGCTGCATCATTTTGGGATGTTGACATTGTAGAAAAGGAAAGGATTGAGAAAGAGTAAATAAAGTCAACTGCTGAGAAAAACAACATGCAAAGTGTGAATGAAAATAGTTCATCTCAAATTAGGTACCTCAAATCCCAAATTAATTCCTGGTATAAAAGAACTTGTGACCTCAAATTTCTCAGAACTTTGATGAAGCCAATAATGTGGGTTTTCTTCTGAAGTACTTAGAGATGTCAGACAACTATATAAGATTTAAGTGTTATTAAGTGTATATATTAGCTGTTGTCCTGTAACATGTAGTATGCAAACATGTTGCAAACTGCTGTGGGATGCAGGGAAAAGGCTGATATTTAAATGTAATTTCACACCTTGACAGTGTAAAATTTCATCAGCAAAAAATCATAAAGTGTTTCTGTCCTATGTTATTTTTGTGGTGAGAGGAAAGTGACTAACTATAATAAAATGCTTGAAATACCTGGTGCTAAGGTTAGTGGCCCTTATTTAAAACTCATTTACTTCTCTCATTTGGTATTGCCTTTTCAATAGTATAAAAATATGTTTTTTTCTTCCAGCTGAGCCCAGTGAACCTGCTGCACAGGTCTCCATCTTGGTGGAGATGCATGATCTCCACCTCTTCTTGCACTGGTGTGATTCCATGTAGGTCAAGAACAATCCAGAGGTTTTTACTCCCAATCTTGTCAAAATTCATGTGCAAGAGAAAACTATTTTGGTGAGCTTACATTCATCCTCAGTGAGCTTACTTTCAGATCCCAACAACAGTGTAAAGACAGCCTTTCTTTCCTGGAGGAAATCAAGGACTTGATCAAGCAGGGAGCTGCAGGCAGGGTTTGAGTACATCTGGCAGTGCTCCTGGGGAACTCTGCAAAGCCTCTTGCCAAGTACTTAGGATCTGATCTGGGGGAACGCCCTTTTTCAGAAATGCATATTTGCATGCCATCCTACCACCTTTAGTACTTGAGCTGTCTTCTCAACTGGGACTTCCTCCCAGGTGTATGCCTTCATCTCATCATTTCTCCCTATGTATTTACACCTAGTCCAAATAACGGCTCCAGAGAGGAGGGAACTTGTGGGCTTGTGAGAGGAGGGAACAACAATGATCAAAGTAGCAGTAAAAGTTTTTGAAGTGCTGTTGGGAAATCATGAGTTGTTTTTCTTTTCTTTGTATAAATTTTCCTGCTTTTTCCATTTCATGGCTAATTGAGCAAAGGCCAAATTGCCTATTCACCACTGCCTAACAACATCCTTGTTTCTGATGATGACTGCGTATAGTGAAAACAGCAGCCTGAAATGGGAGAAGTTGGTCATCAGAGCTTCCATGTGGTTTCAGAAGCAGAGCTACCCTAATTCACAGCAGTTAAATATCTGTCCCCTTGACTTAACTTTGATAGTCAAATGGGTAAATAGTTTCCAAAGCATGCATGACTGCATTGAAAATCTTAAAAACTGGCAATGCATGAAAAAGCATTGCCTGGCTGCAAGGGATTCATCACACCAGCCTGAGATGTCTTCAGCACAGGCTTCAGCCTCCAAACTAACCATGACTTCATGGTCACTGCTAAGACACCATTCCTCTGTGCCACTTCATTGTTTGTTTCATGATGAGAGAAACCTGAACATTCACCCTGGAGGTGCTCACTTCCTCAAATGGACTGGTGAAACCCACATGTTTTATCTGGATATAACAGTTCTCTGTAGACTCTCTATATTCAGTGTTTCTGTTATGACCAGAAGACCCCTAAATTAGCAAGGTCTAGAAATAGACAGAAAATGCCTCTGAAAGCCTAACTGTAGCTAAAATACTTTGCTTTCTATCAAGACCCAGCAATGCCCCATAACTTTCAACATTTTACTGTATTTTGATGACAAAATTTTGCTTAAGAAACAACACATGGAGGATTATCTTGTGTCAATCAGCAGCCCTTTCCATTCAGCCATCGACTATGACCAGCGGGTTTCTTTTTTTTTTTTTCAAATTATACCCTCTAAGGTGATATCAGCCTAGAGGCTTTGTCCCTTCCCTTGGACCTTTCTTTGGTATTTCTATTGACACGTCAGCAGCAGCCCCATGAGATCTTGGCTTTTCTGTTGGAGGTAACTTAGGAAGTTGCTAACGCCATTTCACCATTTCATTTGTGCCTCTTTGCTGTCATGGCCTTCTTGGGGATGCCACTGTCAGGTATCAGAACTGATTCACTCTTTCTGGGGAGTGTTATTTTTCAGCTGATGTAAGCTTAGCCCTGCAAATCCTTGTTTGGCAATAGCAGTTGCCCATGAGGAGGTGTGAAACCAGGTACAGAGCACCAGGGAAGGGAGTAGAGGGAACTTTTTAAGTCAGTTTCACTGACAAAGCCAGAGTTTCCTGAAATTATGGCCTTTGTGGACCTCATGCCATATAAAATGAAAGGGAAACTTAAACCAATTAAGCCTGCGTATTAATTGTGGAAATTCTTATGTGGTTCTAAATTTCCTTCAACAGCACTGGGGTTTTAATTTTTCATTTGAAAGGATAGTTAATTCTCACCTAAGCTTTTTTCCCCCCTTTCTTTTCCATTTTCGTGCTAATTTACTCTTCATTTTAAGGTTACTTTCCAAACACAACTCTACTCATTGTAAAATATAACACAAAATGAAAATCCCTTCAACATTCAAATAGAAGTGACTTGGAAACTGAAGAAGAAAGCTTTCAAAGGACAGACTTCAGTAGCTTTAATGTTTGTTTAAAATACATGCTCTACACTTTAATTTCAACTTCTGTAATTTACCTCACTAAGTCACAATTCTCAAAGATTTATGAATTCACAAGGAGCTTGCACAATGCATGAAGTTCAACACGGGGATAAATTTGCAGAATTAAAGATGGCTGTACTCAGAGCAGGGGCACTGCAGGAATATATGCTCTCACAGATTTCTTGCAGAAGCCCACTGTTTGTAGAAGTGCATTAGCTTCATTCTGGGGACACGATGACTTCTGTACCAGCTCAGGCCATGTTAAAGGTTGGTTATTACCAGGTCTGTAAACGTTTTTGGATCAGCTTGCTCTGGATCAGATGCAGACACATAACATCATCTTTCCATTCAGTTAGCCCAAATATAAAGAAATATTTCTGTGCTAGCTTTATTCCTTTTTTACCGAGTTTAAGCTGACTTCAGTATCTTTTCCATTAGATGTTCTGTGACAAAAAGACTTCCTCAGAATTGTTTGAAGACATTTGAATTGACAGAAGAAGTTCATAGAGGTTCAGTGATTTGCATCACGTCATCATGGCATTTCTGACTCATTATATGGCACATCAAGACTATGTTCAGGGTCATGCCAAAACGAGGCCCAAGTTCTTGAAAAGTGATCCCCACTGATCTGCTCATGAGCCTGGCAGACTCAACTTGAACTCTGTTTATGTAAGCTGAAGGGCTCTGAAAGAACAACACAACTACCTCCACGCTCACTGCCCTTCTGCTTTCACCACACTGTGGACACAACAGAGCTGGATAAAACAAAATAAAGTCTGAAAACAGGTGTTATTTCCAATAATTATCGGTTTCATCACAGATAATTAATGTTTGATGGCTCTTGTAAGGACAATGCAGTGACAGGAGCTAAAGAGCAGGAGGAAAAGCATAGGATACATGCCCATGTGCTTTGTTGGGAGGGCCTGGGAGATCCTTGCACAAGCGCTGCCTGTAAATGCCTGCACAGCCACAGCCACCATCACGTTGGCAAAGCAACTTTTGTTATTCCAGGGCACAAATGTGGCATAAGCAGGTTGTCTCTCTCCTGAAGACAGATCCCAGAAACTCTGGGTGAGCATCCCCAGGTGCCCTCGGGTGAGATAAAGCACATCAAGACAAATGTGAGGAGAGACAATACTCCCCGAGGAGTTCTGACTCAGATGGGGAGGAAAAGAGTTTGTTCATAGCCACTACAGATATGGCTCAGGGCCCTGTATAAGAGGTGAAATAAGTGTCACACTTGGGTCATGGGAAGATAGCTACAAGCCAGCTTAGCTACAAGCAGAGATAGCCTGTGACAGCCAGTCACACTCAGTAATTGTGTGCTTTGTGTGACAGATAGCAGACCCAGAAACAGCTAGCTTGTTAAAACCCTAGAGCATGGGCAGTGTACAAAAATATACATGGGATCTTCTCAATTAGCCCAAGCATGCAGCAGTATTTTTAATGCCAGGTTTGTGCATCGTTGCCTGGTTTAAGTCTAGCTGCAGGACTGACAACTGTCTGATATGAAGTACAAGATTCTGGACTGTACTGTGAGTGCAGTCTGGGTAGATCAGTTAGGGATGTGGAGTTAGCCAAAGACTGTGGCAACATGAAATCACCCTTTCTTCTGTGCAGAAGCAGTCTCCTCGCAGAGGCTATGGCTCCGTGGATGCAAATCCTGTGTGGGCATGTTCAGAGTCAGATTCAAAATGCCCCAGCTGGGTGATGCAAATTTCTGAACTTCACTCTGCTCGTTTAGATTTGTTCACAGATTTCTCTGGAAGCATATTGTCCTCGCAAACTTCATACCATTTCAGCCATCAGCTTCTCATGTTCTGTGACTCTAGATGGACCAGGTATCATCTTTATTTATCACAACTAGCATAAAAAATTACATAAAAATTGCATTATGTTATTTATATAAGAACATTTTCATATGTTCATTTGTGATCAGGATTAAGTTAGAAGTGCTGGATGCTCCAGTACTGCACAAGTGTGATATTAATTATTATAGGACTAAGGTTAACTCTTCCCCTTAGGCTATACTGCAGTGCCATTTGAGGTAAGTCGTCCCAAAATGACTTTCAGGACATGGTTTTGTGGTACCTAGATCTCTGTGCAATAACAGAAATCCTGAGAAGTTCCCACTCTCACATAGCTGCCCACCACTCATTTAAAGCAGGGTGTTAATGAGAGGTAAAGCAAAGCTTGCAAAAAAATAAAGATAGTGTACTCTTTTTTGCTAAGATCAGCCTAGCAACCAAGCCACAATACAGGGAAGCCATACTAGCACAGCTGAAAAAACAGCACAGATGTGGAGCCTGGCAGGGGATGGAGAAAGGTGGGCACCTCCAAAGTGCTGACAGTGCTGTCTGTACTGTGCCTTCCCGCATGGTACCGAGCAGCTGTGGAAAGGGCTCTGACTCACTTTGCCACTCTTCCTGCACTAGCGGGATTGCTATATTTAGACAGCCCCTGTGTTTCAGGAGTCCTTTCAATCCAGTCCCCAAAATGCTAACAGAGGAAGCCAGCCAGGGTGTGGGCACTGATGGCCTCAAAGAGTACAGCTGGTGGAAAGCTGCTCCTTTTTGGCCCTGTGCAACATCATGTCGCCTACATTCAACATCTACATGTGCGTCCCCAAGCTGGGGTCCAGCCACGTGCCTGAGCCTTGGCTGTGGGCTGGAATGAGGGATCCTATTAGTCTGGGAGGCAGTGCAGCATCCTGAGGAGCGGGAAGCAGCAGGATGTCACCAGCAGCAGTGTGTGCGCAACTGGGCAACCAGAGCTGCAGGAACATGTCCACCCCATATGACATTAAGATGCAGTATGAAAGAACCTGGGTGTGCCGGCAGCGATCACGCAGAGCAGCTCTCACTTGGAGGTGTGAGATAGGGGTGGTTGAAACAGAAGAGGAGGAGGAGCCTAAGCTGGAGGGAGGCTGATTGTGTGGCATCCTTCTGTAACTGATCTGCTCCCAGTACGTGTTGTAATAAATAGCATGAGGAGAATTGTCTCCCAGCCTCCCTCTGCTCTTGTGATCCCACTTGCAGCAGGCGAGCTGGACTATGCAAAGCCTCACTCAGCCCCACTCACTATCTTGTCCTGTGTTACTTATCACCTTAGCTTGAGCCTCCCTCAGGGATTTTTTCAACCAAGGAGAGAAAAACCGTTTCCCTAGAGTATGACGGGGCACATGTCTAACACTTCACGCTATAAAGGAGGTCAAAATCACTCCCATTTTCCACATAGAGAACGGGAGTGGAAGCAGGAAATGAGATGCCCCAAGGCTATGGGATGAATCAGTAGAGGAACAAAATGAAAATTCAGAACTTCCTGTCTCTTTACTCATCTCCTTGAATACTGTTGATGATTAAACTCATAAAAAGTTAGTGCAGTTGATGAGCTCTGCATCTCTGGTCAGTGATTAGGGCCGCAGCACATTAAAAGTGGAAAATTATAGAACAAAGACAATTTCAAAGAACTTGAAAAAAAACAGAGGGCAAGGAATTTCTTTTGTGGCTACAACATAAATGTTGGGTTCCCATTACTCCCACAGTGTCTCTTCCAGTAAGGAAGGAAGTTTCTCTAGTTTTACCCCTATGGGTCCCCTGAGAGTTGAAATTGGCTTAAGCCACAGCCACAACCAAGAGGCAATGCTATGGTCACACTTCCTGCCCTCCACTTAGTTTCTGACCCCTCCGCTTCCCTTTTGTTAACACAACTGCTCAAGGAGGCACATGATGAACCAGCCCAGGGAACTGATCAATAGTAACGTTAAAAGTTATTTTCCTTTTGTGTGCTAAATTTGCTGTGAATCCTGGCTCACTACACAGCTGTAGGAATGCTCATACCCACACAAGGGATGAGGTGCCATTCAACAGGAATAAATGGCCAGAGAAAGGGAGGCTCAGGACCCCTCTTTCAGGGATGCTGAAACTGCTCGGGGAGCTAAACTGCTCTGTTCCCTTCACTGCTATGAGCACAGTGAGCAGGAATGGGTGTAATTGTGTCTGACGGTGATGGAAAGCAGCACACAGACCCCAGCTTTCTCCTGCTTTGTTCCCAAATGGATGGAGTGGACTCAGATTTTTTGATGCTTCTACTGAAGTTTGTCATTAGAAACACCATGTGTACCCTGTGGGGTGACGATCCACAGGGGTGAAAATGCCTTTCCATGCATTTAGTCTTCATTATGATTTTTGATGGCTGTCTCACTCGGTCTCCTTTAGGATTGCTGGTTTCACTATGAGAAAGAGTTAAAACAGACCACTCATCTTCTTTCCAGTGGTTTTAGGTTTGGTTTTTTAACCTTTAGACTTTCAAAATGGGTAAGTACACTGAGCTGGTGAAGAGCATGATGAACATGTGAACAGAGTGGTTCTGGCCGCAGCCGAAGAGGCTTCTTCCTCAAGAAAGCAAGCCTTTCATCCCTCCACTTGAGTAGGAAGGAAAAGGAAGGTGAGGCATCATGGTGTTTCACCCTGGGAACTAGCAGGAAGCTTTCTTGTGGCACTTACTGCTTTATGAAAACTATTTTTTCCCTAAAGCTGGGGGATGTCTTATGTTTCAAGAATTCACAGTCTTGTTGTTAGCACTCTAGCAGTCTTTAGTATAATACCAAAACACACCAAAGAACTGAACTCACTGTAATAAAACAAAAGCTCAAAGCAGAGAGGAGACACTGTGGTAGAGCCATATCAGAGGTATAGTGAAATGATGTATGATGGTGAAAATGTGTATTTGGGCTCAGATCCTCATCTCTAAAAAACCTGGCCTGGACTTTTCAGAGGCACAAGAAAGTTGTTACATACTGGGTTTGAAAAACTCGCAGTTCAGAGTTTGGGCTTGAAAATCTTTCAGCATCCAGAAACACATAGCAACGGTCTCTGAGGTAGTATTAATATTACAGAAGGGGATTCTGGAATTATAATAGACATGTTCCACAGAAATGTCATATTCATACTCAACAACAATGAAGAAAGGAAGGATCAGGAGGGGACTAGAAATGAGGACATCACTATGATGCTGCATGGGGAACCCATCATGAACATGATATGAAAATCCATTTAATCATCTTAAAAAGGAAGGCATTAGAAGCAGAAATGGTTCAATGAAGGGCAAATATGGAATGAGTTCCATTCACGGTATCACTAAAAGGACCAGGATTTGCTAGCTGGCAAAAACTGAGCGGAAAACACACCAAAAGTCTATAAAAAATGAACATAATGAAGAAAATGAATGGGAAACAATTGGTGTCTCTTCCAAAACAAGAACCAGCAGGTTTTTGTTTTTTTTTTTTTCAATCTAGCAAAAGGTGGTCTCCACATAACATGCTAGCTCAGCTTTAGAACTCCCGGCCAGAGGACACTGTGAGAGCCAGAAGCATGTATGAATCCACAAAGTAAACAGCCGATCTAATGGAAGGAAAACATCATCAAAAAACATGAAATGCAGTGACACCAAATGCTGCTAAAGAACTTGCTGAGCTGTAGAGAGCTGGTAAAATAAGCCAGGGAAGTATTCCTGGATGGTGAAGTATCCCTGTGATCTTCTCTCAGCGTTTACTACTGGCTACATCTGCAGATGGATGCCAGGACAGACGGGCAATGGATCTGACCTAACAAGGCTTCTCTTAAACATAAAAAGGCTGAGTTAAATAAGCCAAGTAATGCAAACCAGGCCAATGATAATAAATCTTTGTGGAAATCCACTTTTCAAAACCTACTGCATCTCTAGACATGACCTTACTCCTGTGCCTGCACTCAGGCAGACACAGCACCTAATCCATTTGAAATCATTTGCCTTTTCCTGACTATAGGTTCCTATACAGAGAAAAAAGTTTCCTGGTCTAGGCTGGAGTTTCCTTTCTTTGTATCTACACGTAAAGTGAAAATGAAGTATGCCATTAAACTGTTATGGTAATTTATCCTTACACTTTCTGCTCAACAGGTTTGCTTTGTTTCAAAAGTATGTTTCTGTGATACTTATAGCTATGTATATGTAGTTTTGTGGTTAAATTAGAAGAGAGAGGAAAACCCTGGTTCCCACAGGAAACATAACTCGACCTCTTGCAAGCAGGTAACATTTTTGCCGTATCAGTGTGATAAAAGAACTTCAATGAGAAACAAATCCCGCCAAGGTTTACCACCTGTGTGTAACTGCCTGATGTGCCTTGCTCAAGTGAGGTTAATGAGATTTTTCCACGATTCAAATTCTGCTGGAGGACGCTTCTGGGCGGGAAGGGGGCCTGAGACAGCCCTGTCAGTAAATGA
>VYZR01025956.1:20244-34175 GCA_013400675.1 Oxylabes madagascariensis
TGCCATGTGCAAGATTTATTAGTAATTTTATAGTTTTATCTATGTAATTGGTAATATATTAACAGTATGAAATTGTGAATTGCTAGGTGAAGGGTTTGGCTAGGAAATGTGCTCTTGCTTGTTAAAATCATGTTAATAATTCTGGTTTCACTCAGGAAAGGTTCATTTTTTCAAACTCTTTTTTTCCTGTAAATTTAATCAGACAAGCCTGTTACAATGCAGTACAGAAATTCAGGTAGTCTCTAACATCCTTTGATTCTCCTCCTCTGCTGAGACTTTATTTGAGAGTGCTGTGTACATTCTGTGTACATGCTCCAAGGACATGGAAGCGTTGGAACAAGTCCAGAGGAAGCCNCTTTCATCATCAAATGCCTGGACCTTTAACTTGGTAAAAACGTTGGGGTTTGCATCAAATATTATGAGAGTAGCGAAGCCACTCATAGTACACACTGCAAGCTTCAGCTCTGCAATTCATGCAGGAAGGTTTTATTGTTACTTTAGGTTGCATCAAATTCTACAATATCTCTCCAAGTCAGGTGCAACTGTTAACTAGAGAAGAACATGGGTCTTGTAAATTCCAAAAGACATCCACAGAATATCTCACCTCTTTTTATGAGAAGGGCTCAAACTCTTCATAACTGTTAAGAACTTTTGTACCCTAGCTCTAGCAGAGGATAAACAGAAGATAAACCTCTGAAACTTCCTTGGATGTTGTTTTCTTCTTTCACTGCAGAGCTCACAGAGAAAGCTCAGATTTTTTTTAAGTACAATTTTGTAGGCAGGATTGATGAAGCTAAAATGATGAGATATCTACCTCCTCCTCCAATTACGGGAATATTTAAGAATAGAATTATTTTGTTCATCTGCATGGGACCTCCAGTGATCATCTAGTCCAACTGCCTCAGGATTACAGATAATACTAACTGCAGACAAAAATCAAAAAAGTTAATTAGAAAAGTTAAATCAAAACACTCCCTTTGAAGTACTAGAGCCATTTAATACTGTTCACAACTCCAACTCTTCCTACAGAACAGAGTAAAAAAAGGAAATAACCCTTCAACATTCCATCCTTGGAAGGTTGTGCCAAACCACACCGAGATCCAAATCCTCACACGTGTTCAGCGCCAACCCAGCCTTGCTTTCTTCCTGAGACACATACACACATTGTGGATTCTGTAATTTCTGATGAGGTTCATGCATTTTACCAGGCCACTGGTAATTGCTGAATGGTTTTTGCTACCTTCATTCTTTCTCAAGCATCCGAAGGGAAGGATAATGGCATCTTGCAGATTTGTCCCACTTGCAGCTTTAAAACATGGCCTTATTTATAGTATACATACTGCACTTAAGGCTTTGCAAAACTCAGGGCTATAAATATTTGAAATGTTGGCTAAAGCCATTCAGCCAGCAAATTAGGGATATTACTACAATGTTATTTTGACATGTTACTTGTGCACTATTTCTTAAACCCTGCTTACGCACAGCACCTGATGCAGCACCATGGTGTGCAGCACCCAATGCCAATACTGGAACTGGACTGTAAAGATTCTGGTAGAAAAGTGGAATTTAAAACTGACCTGCAAAAATTGGGCTCAGCCTCTCTGGCTCCCTTCATGTTCCCTATGGAAAACTTAATGGCTTCTCTAAACTATGTCAAACATGGTACTAAAGAAAATTAATTAATCAGTTGTAGTCTTTATGTCTAATATTCTGTGACATTATCAACAAATTATGGAATTTTTCACATTAAGTATAAAATCAACACAACTTACTGCTTGGTTAATTGTAAATAATTAAAGCACTATACAGCACCTAACACAGGCATTAAGCTGGAAGCAGATTACGTTCTTGAATCAAGACAAAAATAACTTTGCAAAATACCTAGATATTTTTAAATGGTTTACATTCAAATAACTAAGCATTCCTGTTACTGTACTAGCTTTAGTTTCACTTTTTTTTTATTCATGTAATGTTTAATCAGCACAAACGAAGCACAAGAACCCAAACTCTACCATCATCAATGTCAAGTATAATTCAAATATCTCTAATGCAGAAGAAAGTGACACCAGCATTAAAATTTGTCCTTCAATCAGCTTCTTCACAACTGCTTAACAAACTTAGCCAAACTTCCAACCAGTTCCAACGTACCAGCTGCCTACTCAGCCTGGCGATTTTTGTACTGTNTTGTTCTCAGTGTACTTTCTAGGGGCTTCTTGTTCCATGCCAGATAACTGCAAGTAAACATTTTGACATTTTCTGCTGCCTTACAACCATTTCAGTCAGAAGATACCTCGCCTGAAAAATCAAGCTCGCATAAGCTCCCTAGAGGTGTTACAAGATGACAGCTCACGTCTTTTAATATTGTCTGCCTCAAACGCGCTCCATTCCAACCAAACTCATACAAGCCCATCTTCCTGGGCAGACTGAACGCTCCAGAAATCCCTGAGATGTACCTGCTACAGAGAACCCGTGTAACAACTCCCCTTAAAATCCTGGCCTCTCTATAGGGAAGTAAGAAGAGGCAACAGAACAGCAGTTTTGTCTTCTGTCTTCACGTTCCTTCTGCCAACACAATGAATGTAGTTTGATATAAATGCAAAAAGATAAACAGCAGAGGAGGTCGGAAAGGAACAAGAAGCCCCTAGAAAGTACACTGAGAACAAAGCAGGGTGGGAAATAGGAGAATTATTTCCACTGTTCACTCCCCCCACAGAACCAAGGAGTGAAACCACTGTCCCAGAAACACAGCATTCCTGTACCCATAAAGTCCATTAAAAAGCATGTCACAACCTTCTTTACTGAGAAATGCAGGAGAAAACAATCAACTATTATCCTATCCTAAGGACTGAGGATGGGTTTAAGAATTCTGTTGCAGCTATCTGAAAACCAGAGTCATTCAAAAAAACCACAACCCACCACACACAAAATAAAAAAAAAACCATAACACACACTGCTGCTGTTTTCCCTGTACTGAAATAATCCCATAAACCCTCTTGCTAAAGAGCCCTCCCTTCAGTCACAAAACAGCCTACAAAGATCCCACTTCTGAGCTGAGCCTACCAACAGGCCAGGAGAGACAAGAGGAACATTGGACCTGCTCTTCTCAGGGACAGTGCTTAAGCCAGCACCATGTGAGTGACAGAACTCTAATGGGGTGGTTTTGTGTGTGGATCTATTCTGCTTCTACTGTTGGAATCTCAGTGTGAAACAGCAATCTCATCGCCCAGTACAAGTATTATATCCTGATAAATTTTAGAAAATAAATCTCATTGTATTTCTGCCTGTAGACAAGCCTTAGCTCAGTGCAAAGCCTCCCAGTCAGTTTGAAATCAAGGAAATCGCCACTGTGACAGTAAGGGAAGGAGGGATCCTGCTGGCTTCCATCCTACCCACTTGTTCATCACTATGGAATTAGCCCTTGCATCACCACGTCACCAGCCAGATCAAGAAGCCAATCTGGCTGGAAGATAACTGGAGGATAGGAATAAAATCATTTTAGCTTTCATCTGTATCATATGCCACATGAACACTAACAATGGCAGGAGAAACAGGAAGAACATATAACCATCAACAGAACCAACTCTTTCAGCATCACTGCAAATCTCTCATGAAATAACACCCTAGAAGAGGAGGGAAAACGAAGGAAACAGATTGTTACAATTAGCACATATTTAACTAATATATAACCAAGGTTCACATACATTATAGCACAAATGAGTCTTTACAACACAGAAAAGTCATAAAGACCAAAATCCTTCCCGAGTATAATGGATATCACAGGAAAACGCACAGAGGAAGCTGTTCAGTAGATGATAAATGCCAGGAATGTCAGTCCACCAACAGCACAACTTCAGTCATGAAAGAAATATTAAGCAGTCACAGCAAATAATGCCAAGTGCAAGAAGTCTGAGAAGGTGAAGGCAAACAAACTGTCCTGGAAATCATTATAAAGCCAGTGGAATACTCAGCAGATCGCAATGAGTCAGGAAAATTAGTTGGCAGTAATACTTTAAATAATCTCATTACAGGCAGACAACTTAATGATGAAGCTGCAGCAAGTAACACCAAAGTTGTGAAACACAGAAGGTGGCAAAAATTTTACTTCTGATGAAAAAAAAAAAAAAAAAAAGCAAGCCAGAGTTATGAAACTGTAAGCAAAACTCTACAATTCAAACATTACCTGGAAACTCAGGTAAAAAAAAATGGAACTAGAGATGACAGAGCATGGCTGGCTGAGTACAACAGCTACATCCACTGTGACAGTCAACATCTTATGACTTTTTCACAAGACTTCATTTAACAAAATTTTGTGCCTGCATGAGAGACAGACACAACATGCTCGCTGTATTTGTGAAAGGCTCAATTTGTCATTTTGCTCCCACCTAATTGGAATTTTCAGAGTAATCTGGTTTCCACTGTAATTTCATTTCCATCAGACTAAGTCCCCTGGGTAAACAGTAATCAACTGAGGCACCAGGAAGAAAAATTGTCCATACCTTATTTGTCACAGAAGTTTAATGATGTTTAATAAGGAAAGAAACAGAACTTCAGAAATCAAAGGGAAATCTCTGGCTTATAAGGCAGCTATATAGAACTCCCCAAAGTTAATTCTGTCTCTTGTTCAAAAGCATTGCTGGAGAACACACCGGCCTTTTTCAGATTAACCTTTTTGTCCTCCTCTCATTCTTCTGGGCATTGAGAGAAGAGAAAAGGAAAGGAAAAGAGAAAGAGAAAGAGTGGGGAGGTACAACAGCGACTTAAGCCAACAAAACTGTGCAACACCTGAATATCTAACAAAAATCCACTGAAAAGTTATGACAGGAGGTAGGTTTGAAGTTTACAGCCTCTGTGTCTCAGTTCTTCATCAATAACACAAAGACAATACAAGCTTTTTGATTAATGTTTGGGTAACGAACAGGAAGAGAATGGAAAGAACCTGAAGAACCTATCAAGCTTATTAACAGAGGAATAATTCTACTCAGTATTTAGACTGATGTCACACATGCATTTACAGAAAGAATTCCAGATAAAATACTGAATGACAATCCAATTCCATCTGACTGAATGAGTCGAGGATCCAACGGGAGGAAGAGTTCCTAATTAAGGGGGGTGGGAGTGGGGAAAACACTGGTTTAATGACAAGCTTCATTCTCCCATTTCCCCATTTTCCATGTTTATGTAAACATAGAGGAAGTTCAAGACCAAGTGCAAGGTCCTACATAAGGGTCAGAGCAATCCCAAACACAAGCACAGGCCAGGTGAAGGATGGAGCAAAAGCAGCTTTGAGGAGAAGGACTTGGGGGTGTTGGGGGACAAGCACAACATGAGCAAGGCAATGTGCACTCACAGCCCAGAGAGCCAAACATGCCCTGGGCTGCATTCAAAGCTGTGTGGGCAGCTGGGTGAAGGAGGGGATTCTGTTCCCCTGCTCTGCTCTGGGGACATCCCACCCACAGTGCTGCGCCAAGCCCTGGGTCCCCAGCAGAAGAAAGACACGGACCTGCTGGAGTGGGTCCAGGGGAGACCAGAAAAAGGACCAGAGGGCCAGAGCTGAGAGAGGTGGGGTTGTTCAGCCCAGAGAAGAAAAGGCTCTGGGGAGACCTTGGAGCACTTTCCAGTTCATAAAGGGGGCTTAGAAAAAAGCTGGAGAGGGACTTCTGACAAGTGCATGCAGAGCCAGGACAAGGGAGAATGGCTTTAAGCTGGAAGAGGGTAGGTTTAGATGAGGGGCTAGGAAGGAAATCTTTACTGAGAAGGTGGTGAAGCACTCAAACAGGTTGCCCAGGGTTGTGGATGTCACATTGCTGGAAGTGTTCAAGGCCAGGATCACAGGATTCACTACCATCCCCCTAAATGGTTCTTAAATGCTTATAAAATGCTTATATAGACCATGATTCATAATTTTTTCCCAAGGCTCTTTGCATCATTTGTTTTTCACCACACACAATTTTAAAGTAACCTCACTGAGCCACCTGACAATTTGACTGAAAAACAAATAATGGATGCATTTTAAAAAATAACCTTTTAGCTCCGTTGAGAATTTCACTCTGAAATACAAACCCCATGTCCTGATGAAATAATATGAAGAAAACAAACTTTTCACTTCCATTTATCAAGAATCTGTGCAAGAACAAGTCACCTCAAACATCGACCTCGTATTTACAAACACAGCAAGGCAAAGAAAAAACCCAACTGATTACATGCACCCTGTGACAAGCTGTTGTCTGTAATGCAGATACATTCTTATCCACAGCTAGAAAGTGTCTCCAAAGCATACACCCAGCATCACCAATTCTGGGGAAACAGAACATTAGCTATTCAGTAGAGACAGGACAACTCTCCTTGAAAGCACATTATTAACACCTGACCAAACAGGCAAGTAGGAGCAAACTACAAAAATTTTAACAGAATTTTCTTATTAAGAGAAAATCATGACAAAAATCATGAAAGTATCTTAAGAGAAAACAACACTTTGGCAGCCTATGTAAGAAGTGAAGTATTTTATACCTACAGAAATGTATCCCCAAAGTAACTTCTTTACAATTCCTATCAAAGGAAAAATCATTGCAACTGAACTGTTTAAATGTCAACATAATTGCTCAGGCGAGAATTCTCCCCCCTCCCCTTCATCCCATTTCTGGAATGAAGTCCTAAGACAAGAACTTAAATTGATGAAGCACACTAGAGAAACTGATTATCTCGAATACATGGAATAAAGAATTCTAGTGGACAACTGCAATTTAGAACTTAAGTGACATACAATAATAAACTCATATTTAAAGCAAATTTTGCTGTTAGACTGACTGAAAGTAGAACTAAAGGGTTAGTCTTCATTTTAAGCATAACCTACTACCTATTTATTGTATTTTCACACTCACAAAGAACTGCAGTGACTCATCAGCACTGCCAAATCCTCAAACTGCATTTCAGGTGTAGCACAGTGTAAGCACACACTAGAAAGCACGAAGCAGGAGAGATTTTGATCCTCTGCTCTCAACTGTTGAGTTACTCACTGCTGGCCTAGATAACGTCCATAACCTGCACAACACCTCAGCCTCTGGGGTGATATCTGTACCTGAGTACATGTGACACAAACAATGCACTGAGCATCAGCACCATGTTAACTTCAGAAGAAGATGATCTTCTGAAGGACCATCTAAGGATCAACCAACACACTGCAGTGGAACCTCCAAACTAAGCTCTGATATTGGGTCTTGCCTGCCAACAGTGAAACCAAACTAACCACTATCCTCCTCCAGTTGCCTCCAGGCAACAATTCCAGAGTTCTACTGGTCCTAAATATTCATACCATTATCAGGAAAGTGACAGAAAATAAAAGGAATATTTGTGACAGGATGAATTACCAAACCCTCCTTCATCTAGTCAAAAATCTCAGAATGGTGCAGGTAAGGGGAAAATTACAGTCACACACCTGCTAATCAGAGGCTGGGACTCATTGGGGTTTTTTCACTACACATTAGCTTACAGCAAGGTTTCACTACCACTGAACTCACTGATCATCTCACTGAACATCACTCAATTGGTGGTTGCTGCATCCATTCAAAAACACAACAAAAAACCCAACCTCATTTGTCCAATCCTATACATGGAAGGAAAGGAAAAAAAAATGGCTTCCCAAATGGCACAAAGGGAATTCATGTTTTCAGCTACATCTTCACTAGACATGTAACAAACTGTCAACCACAGCAACCTGGCTGAACTGCTACAGGAACACAAACTCTACGAATTTTCAGGTTGTGTTCCTGACTAATTACCAAAACTATCACAAAGACATTCCTACACAGCAAGAGAACTGCAAAGCGCTTCAGAAATCTGTGACATTACCACCTCACCTAAGGAAAAAAGTCACTACATCATCCTAGAAAAAGTCCCATTGCATGAGCGTGTACACACATGTGTCTATATAAACACCTCTATAAGCATTCAAGGAAAAGCACCTGGGATTTTAAGGACCCACTGTGGTTAATGAAACACTGTCTGAAAGACAGGTCAAGACATATGGAGAGCTGTGCAAAACTGGAACCTGAAACTGTAGAACCAGCCACTTGAGTTATACCCTCAAGCTCCAAAGGACTTATGTCACAATTTAAGATACACAAAATCACAGCTAAAGGATTCAGGAAAACACACTAAAAGAAAACATCAGAAATTGTCAAACAATTAACATGCTATTTCTAAATCAGAAATCTACAAAGTCTAAAATATAATTTAAATTATAGTTTAAGGTTTTAGTTTATCAAAATTTTAGTATTTCACCAACCTATTCACCTAAAAACTACGTTACACAGATACATCTTTCTCATTTAACTTTCAAATTCATGGACTTGGCACATCCAATACTAAAAAACTCACTGAAGTACTCTACTGCTAAAACAGAAAAACATAAACCATAAACAACTCAAGGCTCATTTACCAGGATGCCAGTGTTTTGACAACAATGTTCATTCCTATCTTATATTAAGAAAGAGACTTTTCTTCTCCTCACTGTCAAATTTATTTCTGGACAAGAAAACTGGAGTTCCACCCACAGCCAGCACAGGCCTGTCCCCACTATCCCACACCACACTCTCCTCCAACCAAAAAAGCCTCTCTGGTAACAGAGAGATCATAACTGACATCACTGCTGATTTTTGTTACTGAACACATTTCTAAACAATCTTTTTTCCCTTCTTTCATCATTTCATGCTGTTACAGCTAAGACCGCCCTAACACAAAACCAAACCTTTTCCTCTTCCCCACCCAGTCCTGCTGAAGCTCGAGGAAAGGTTAAGCAGCAATTAAATGACTTAAGGACTGAACCCTATGGAATTTTGAACGTGCGTTTTTCTGTCATTCCATGTTGCTATTCGACTGTTACAAAAAAGTGCTACATTTGTCTTAAAGGTTCTTCTAGGGACAAGTTTCTATTACTTCTCTTTGGGGTATTTCACATGAAATCTAATGACAGGACAGCCCTGAAATTCCCTCCACATACTTTTTGTTACTTTGAAGCAGTCATTTGAACACTTCTGTTAAAAAAAAGAAGTCTTTTGCAATTTGTAGCAGAGAGGATATGAGGAAACTCAAGTGACAAGGATGTCTTGCCCTCAACAGAGTCTTGAATCCCAGCTTAAAGACGGAATTTGGAAAAAAAGCACATCTCTAAGGAATGATGCAATGTGGAATTCCCCTCTTCTGAGTAAATCCACAGCTAAATGCTAACTACCAAACAGTAGGATTCGCTGAAATGTCCCTGCAAAGGTCTAAATGCAAGAAAATCATCTTTTTCTGTTGGCAGTTCCCTGTGTAAGGAAAACGAAGTCATTAAACAGCGTTACATTGTGGTTTAGTAGCAGATCAAGGATGCTACAAATAAAAGCTTCCCACAGTAACATTCCTCATAGTTACCCATTACTTCCAAGGCATCTTCAATCTGACTTCATGAACAAGAGTTGATAATTCCAGCATTCAAAATACACCTAGATCTTGAATCTACATCCCATGGATCTCTTTCAGAGCTGTACTGACACAAAGTTAACCAAAAGCAAATAATTCTCATAGTCAACAGTAACTAATCCTTTAAGAAAGTCATGTATCAACAATGTTCTTTTACAAAGCAAGCCTGGGAACATACCTATATCCCAGTAGGTTTCAATTCCAGCTTTATCATTTTTATTTGAAAACACGTCAAAAACTCACAACCAAAAAACCTTAATAATAAGCAGACTTAATTCAACTCTCAAAATAAAATAAGTAACTAATAGCTTCTTATAAAACAAAGCAAATACTAGAAAATTCGCAACAGAAAATTCAGAAGAAAGTGGTTGTGCTGTTAAGCTCCCTCAAGAAAGAAAGAAAACAAAAAAAAAAGAGAAGCACAAAGATTTAATATTAAGTCACAACTGGCTACTTTAAGACCTTATTTACTTTCTTCCTATCCTCTACAGTGAGGACAGTTATTAACAGCTCTCCTGTAATGTTACCAACGTCCCATTTTAAATTACTTTACCAACCCAGATCTACAGAACGTGCCCAACGCACCAATGGGCTCAGTGGGCACTGTAATGTATCAGAAAGGCAGCAGTTGACATTTTGAGGGTGGAAGGTAATGATAGAACAGCTTTCTGTCCTGTCTGTCTACTGAAGACTCTAAACAAAATATTGAAATCCCCAAGTGCAGAGGAAACCTCTGTTAACCACATTCTCAAGTCACGTTCTAGCCTTAAGCATAGGAGAAGCAGCCAATACAACGTAACTGTTCTAAAAAGGGAACTCATCATGAATTACATTCTCATAATAAGAGTGTGAGAACTTTCAGATGTTCCTACATTAGTAAGAAAACAAGAAACAAGATTTAACACATGGAAAAAAGTCACTGTGTTTTTCTAACACAGAATCTAAAGTAGTTCAAACTTCCCAGATAGAAAATTCAAGTCTCACTGCATGTGCTAAGAGAAGACCTTCCCTGCCTCTTCACCTCGCCTATGGAGTATCAGAACAACACTCAGCTATGTTAAAAAACAAAAGTAATGTTGTGTATTTACAGATCACAGATAACATGTGTGATATGAGACAAATCCACAGGAGCAGCACACAGTGTTGCCAGCTCTGCTAAAGACAAGGACTACAACAAACGACAGACATTACCAAACTGTGCTCCCAAAACATGCCGTGAAGAACAGCTTTAAACTTCGAGTTCTGATTTTAAACAGGGGTGATATGGATAACAAAACTAGGTGCAGCTACACAGAGGTTGAAGAGAAGACACATCCACATAAGAAAAACTTAAGATACCTGCACAAGAGAAACCACGACCACATGCTCAGATTACTATTAATGCTCCCACCCAGCAAACAACTGTCTGCAGCACACAAAAACCTTCACATTCACAACTTTTCAAATGAACATAAAATCCAGTAAAGTTTCTTACATCTTCATGGCCTCTGCAAGTGCTGGATAAGCAAGGCTCTTGTGATTACAAGAGAAAGAATTAAACTAAGTATTATAGTTTCAAGGGTTTTGCAGGGTTTGGATTGTCTTTAAAAAAAATAAAATCCTGCTTTAAGTTAAAAACAGTAAGGGACACCTTTGATTCATTTACTTCACATATGAGGCTATCTTGTTCTGGATGTTTTCAAAATATATCTATTTTTGATCTCTTAGATAAAAGAGTATTTCTTTTTTTTTTCAAAAAAGGGAGTAAATACATATACAGACACACACACACACACATTTATATACACCTATACAGACACATCTCTACACTCAGAGTACTGCCTAACACAAAAGTACTTTCCATTCAAATATGTGAAATAAGTTCAGAACTTGTCTAAACCAGAGCAGGAAGGGCAGAAATACTTTCCATGGAATTTAATATATTTTCAATACACACCTGACAGAAACAGAACTTCAAAGCCATTTAAAAATAAATTGTTCAAACTAATAAATAAATTAATTCCTGTCCATTCTACCCAAGGCTGGAAGGTCCTAAACGAATTTTAATTTCAAATATAAGATGACTTGGAACAAAGGTATTACAGGTGTCTTTATTTTCTCAGAAGTCTATTTAATTTTGCAAAATAGACACTAATCACTATTTTAGTTTATTTTGAGTCTCTCATCTATGAATTTCAGCATATTAATAAAATGCATAAACCTACAAGTGTGCCTTTAGAACACAGAGTAGTTGCACTGGTCTGTTTCTGAGTACAAAGGCACCACAATGTGGGGTATAAAACGTTTATGTAAGAGTGACAGTGTTCCACAGAGACTGAAAACAGTTTTGTTACCACTATGTTTATTGATTACCACCCCCAGATGTAGACTTCCTATTAATTCCATGGGCAGAGAAATTGCCACAAAGGCAAATTCTGCAAGATCTGAAGCAGCAGCCAGGCAAGAATAAGACAGAAGCTTCCCAAAAGAAACAGCCTGAAGACAAACTACACAAAAGAAAAGTACAAGCCCCGCTGGAGAGGGAAAAGTTACTATGATACAATCTTACATTTACTTCTGGTTAATTCCTTCCCCATAAACATGCTGATAATTTGAGTTTCTTCCACTGAAGCTTTATAATTATGTTTTTGGGTTTTTACACAGCTATCATTAAGCATCACTGTTGTCTGGGGTATTGCAACAGAATAATCAATCCATGTATTCCATATGCCTCTCTGAAATTCTTGGTATCAGCTACCGTAGTTTGTTGGTTCAAAGAATAAACATTACTTCAACTCCAAGAATCGAAACCATTATTTTAGAAAACAAAACGGAAAAAGCCCAAGCAAACAAACAAACAAACAAACAAACTCCCTCATGTATGACTCGGGTTTTGCTGAAATAAATATGCAACTTGATCAGCAACACTTTTGGTGGGGAAGCTGGACAATTTCTCAAGTAAAAGATGAAAAAAAAAAAAATTCCCAAGTACAACGTGAATAATAAAGTTAGCTGCCCACAGCTTCCTAAATGTAACAATTTTACCACCCAGGCATCTGAGAAGCTGCCGAAAAACACCGGTTAGGTGGTCTGGCATAGCAAGTGTTGCCACAAGTATACTGAAGAATGCTTAACAGTATCTCAATTGAACAACTTTTTATAAAAATACAGGCCTCAGGTCGGCAAGTAGGTCAGCAGAAGCAGGCCTGGTGCTGGCTCTGAGCCTGCCACTTCAGAGGGTCTCGGGGCTGATACAAACGTCCAGCGATAGGAACACAACTGCACAACTGCGAATATCAACCGAGTTGTACAGATAACGTGAAAACAGCTGAGACAGACACAATATGTCTGCAGCGAGCCTGCGAGTCCTTTGAACATTTAATTAGAACAGTTCTTTTCTGAAAGGTTCTTTTTTTTTTTTCCTGTACAGTTGCGAGCTACTGCAAATCTTCGAAATACCTAGCTGGACTTCTGAAGGAGCAAGCTGAAAATTAAATATGGCATCTTAAAAACTACCCCAGCATTTCTGGATGCCTCGACAAGAAAGAAATCACTCGAGAACAAAATAAGTAATTTTCAAAAGGTATTCCTACTGTACACAAACAAAGCTGCACGAAGTGGGACGGCACATGTTAACACAGCGGTAACCAACACACAAAACCCCAATAACCCATCCAGCTGGTGAAATCCCGTTTTCTCGAGGACAATAACAGAGAGTATCTGCGGCCAAACTACGAGCAACTACCCCTGTCGGGCATGGGAAGAGGGCTGCCCTGCCTGAAATAAAGCGCTACAGACAAGCCCTGAGACACAACTCCGAGGAGAAGCGGCGCGGTGAAATGCAGGAATCAGACGAAAAAGCCACGAACGTTTTTCGTACATGGAAGCAGGGGCGCTGGAAGCCGAGGCCAGAGGAGTGGCCTACGTGTTAACAGTGTTTACAGCGGGCGTGAGCGAGCCGGTGCCGGTGGATTTCATTGAGAGCGTCGGGAAAGCGCCTCGGCAGGGCCTGATTTCCAGGCGTCGCCCGGGCCTACGCGGCCCCAATCACTCCACCTCAGTAATGGCGTTCGGGGCGAAGGGAAGCGAGAAGCAGGGGAGGAGATGCCGGTGCAGCGCTGCGCGCCGGGGGCGCACCGGGCCCTCCTCACCGGGGGGGCCGGGCCGGAGCGCCCCCGGAGCCCCCCGAGGGCGCCGGGCGCTTCCCCCCGCCGCCAGCCGGGGATGAGGAGCCGTCAGCCATTTTCCCTCGCCCTCCAAAACACGGCGGTGCGGGGCCGACACGCCGGGGCTCCGAGGGAGGCGCTGCCGCCGCCTCACGCCCCGCGGGTCCCGGGGAGCTCCGTCCTCCCCCCCCGGCCGCGCCCCGGCCCGCGCAGCCCCTTCCCCGGGGAGCGCCCACAGCCGCCCGGCCCCGCCCGGGCACCGCTCCGCACTCACCCGCGCACCGCTTCCCCTCGTCCCGCGGCGGCTGCTGCGGCGGCCCGGGGGCCTCC
>VYZR01025956.1:34313-56696 GCA_013400675.1 Oxylabes madagascariensis
TCCGCGTCGGTTGGGCGCGCGCGCGCTCCCCATTGTGGCCCGCGCCGCCGGGCGCGCGCCGGGGCCCGGATGGTGACGTCAGGGCGGTGACGGCGGTGACGTCAGCGCGGCCGCCTCCCGCCGCGCCGGGAGCGGGACGGGAGCTCCGGCCCTCAGCGCCCGCAGAGCCGGCACCCGGTTCGGGGACATTTAACACCAAAACGGACCCTTTGATCCTCTCGCGGGCTGCCCAGGGCAGCGGCCACAGCTCAGGATGCGCTCCGGGCACGTGGTGTGTGACTCTTGGGATGTCCCGCGCAGGGCCGGAGTTGGGGTCGATGATCTCCGCGGGTCCCTTCCAGCTCTGAATATCCTGTGATTCTTTGTTTCTTTTTCCTTTCTTTGGTACGTCTGCGTTTACGTGGCCACAGTGTGAGATCGGTAGAACCCCAGTCTATGTACGTGCTCTATTATAGCGACCGGGAAGACTTCAAGCCTGGATTCAAAACCTGAAAAAACGGGAAAGGATGCCTTGTGGCAGGACAGAAGTTTGGCAGATACGGGGAACTCGGACTTCAGGAGTACCTGAAGGGGTGCTCAAAATTTTGTTAGTCTGTATTCCAAGATCAAAGTCTCATTTTAACGACATCATTCAAGAATTTCGGAGCGGGAAGTGAAAGATACGGTGTTGAGCTGAAAACACTGGAGGGATTTAGGCTCCACAGGTTGGAATTTGCTGGAGAGGCTCAGGCCAACAACCTTAACTCTTGTGCAAAATGTTTTTATCTTTTGGACCACGCAGTGACGAAAGACTAGAAAAACAATTGCTCATTGCAGGAGTTGGAACAACATTGGGTGGGTGTTTTTCAGTAAAAGGCTCCAGCTCAAAACCAAGTGGTGATAGATTCTGAGATTTCCTAATTCAGCAGAGTTACTAGGGTTTTTTGCTGATCATTAGATGGTATTATTTGGGATGGAAATCTGAAGTGTCTTGCTGTGTTAGCCACTCAGTAAACAAGGGATGCAGCTGCTTCATCACTGTGCAAGTGCAACAGTTTGTTTACTGAAGGAATAGCTTTATGTGCATTTTCTTCAACAATAAAAACAAGCCATTACCATGGTGAAAGTGTGCAAGTATAAGTCTTTCCTGTTTGGGTTAGAAATACATGTAATCACATCAAAAGAGCCCTTTTATCTATGTGATTTTCATGCTTCTGGGCATGGTATTGTGGCCTTCTTTTTTGTCCCTTATCAAGTACTTTCAGCTTTTCCTCTTATTTCCCGTTTATCCTCTTTGTTTTCCAGGGAAAGCATTTAAAATAGCTGCACCTATAATGCTTGTACCTTCCCGTGCCACCACAGTATCCTCCCTCTAGCCCTTCACTGTTTATGATAACTTACAGAGGCACATCGACACCTCAGACAATTGTAGTTGCCTGTATTTTGACACTTATCTTTAGAAATAAACTGCTGTGTTTGTTGATGGTCATTTCTTTTTATTGTTAAGTGGATCCTTTTTTTAATGACAGGCCAAATGCTGTGTTCCTTCTGACTACCATGGCTTTTTTTGGCAGAGCCAAAGAGTGACACATCAGTGGATTTTTATAATGTGAACAATTGTCCACCAAGAAATTGACTGTCAGTTCACATTAAAGTCAACAACAACAAAAGAATACGAACAGTAGTTGTGGAAACAATGGTGGTACAACTTGTAGCCAGCATTCCCTCTTGTGAAGAAGCATTCTTTCAGCCAAGAGAAAAGAGTGGAAGCCTTGATTATTTTAATTGAAACCTTAGGCTTGAAACAGATGAAGAACCAATTCCTCTTCAACTCCACAGGACCTTTGGTGGTACTTTTCAAGTTTTAGGTTCTACTTTATGTACAATCAGCAGAAGCACAGCAGTACTAGAGGAATTTTGCACTTGCCTGGGATAAAAAACGAAAGTATTGTTGTTTATATCTGACCTCCTGCCTGGTTTAAAGGTGTATTCTGGAGTGCCTTGACAGACCAGCAATTGCTTGGAGCTGTGCTAATCAAAGATCACAATAGGCTGAAGCACACAGCTATTTATGGCACCAAATAAAAGAAGGTATTGGGTCTGCAACGACGCTGTGTGGTTCCTGAACCTGCAGACTGCACGTGGACTTCTGGCTGGTGAATTCTTCCTGTTCCCCCCAAACAAGAATCCATCCCTGCCCCTCTTTGCTCAGGCTTCTGAGGGCATTGCTGTGGCTCACCCTTGTGCTACACTCTTCTGCTGAAAAGGGTCACACACCCCAACGCTGCAAATAAATGTTACCAGTTTGTCTTTGTGCAGCAGCTGTGGAAACAAAAGTATACAAGTGAGATAAATTGCTGAATAAAGAATACCCATGAGATGAAGACAGAAGTCAGTAGGCTTCACAAATCTGACTAAGTAAGCATCCTCACAGAGAACTGTGACAGAATTCTGGTTAATTCCCCACTGTACACAACTGTTGGTATGATTAGAAATTAGTGGTATGATTAGAAATGCTCTTCTGACATCTTTAATTCAGTGTGAAAATGTGGGGAAGGGAAGCATTTCCCTGAAGGCTTCCCTGCTCCAGCACTGCAGCTAGCCCATCAAACAAAAAGTGAAATCAGTTGTGAACTAGCTGCAAATGAAGAACAAAACATTCTGGCGAGGAAATTACTCAGAATTTAGAAAATCTCTATGTTAATGGGTGTGTTTATCCCCAGTTCTTGAACCCTGGTTGATGCTGCACTGCTCCATGAGTAGACAATAATGAAACTTACAACGCTGCTGATGCAGAGTAAAGCTGTGGAGTTTTGCAGTGGGGTAGCAAAAGGAGGAATAACAGATGGGAGAAAGCAGAATTTTTCCACAGACCCACAAAAGATCTTTTTTTTCTCCTGGTTCAGCCCCTTGGATGCTGCATAACACACTGTCCACCAATGCTCAGAAAACCACAGGTTGTGTGGCAGTACTTACTCTACATATAAATTAACTTTCAAAATTCGGGAAAAAAAATCCCATTATAGTGACGTATCAAAAAATTGTAAAAACTCTCCTGGAGTGATGCTCTATCTCTTTTCTGTTGCAAATAAAGGTCAAGTATAGACATTTCATTTTAGTTTCTCCTGAGGTGACTGCTTTAATTACCATTCCTCACATCAGTGTAAGACTTCTTTTCATAGTGGTAACTTTCCATCTTTCCACTTCTGATTGTAAGAGATATTAACAGTGATGTTGGAATGGGCATAATGTCACTCTTAAAAGACTCACAGAAGCAGGTAAATCCAGTTTGTGCTCCATACTACAGGTACAAAAGAATAGTTGCTTAGGCAGAAATCATAGAAATTTTATAAGGAAAAGATTTTATAGGGACCTGTGGTCTCTCACTTTGAGGGAAGGATGTTATCTGATTAGGAACAATTCTTGTGATAAGAGAAACATGGTGTGGCATTTTCATGTTACTCATTTAGTTGTGCATGTATGGGTTAAATGAACAACATGAACAGAAATTCTCAGTGTGCCTACCAAATGCTCAGAAGATGTGGCAGAGACTATTTGTCAAAAAGTCTGTTTATAGGCCTAAAAGAGTATCTCGCCTATCTTTTGGAGAGGGAGCAATTAAAAATATTTTTCCTGTCTAATTCATTCCTAGCTGAACTGTCCTCAGATAAACCATGTGGTGTCCATGTGAAAAGCATCCGTCTTGTAGAACTTTGGACACAGTTCAAAAAATTGATTTGACAACCATATGGTCCTCTTCGTCCACATGAACCTTGAAGAAGTTTGACTTCCTTCCAGCCTTAAGAGCAGAGTGAAGGAAGAAGGGAAACTGTTCTCAAAACTTGTCAACGTTGTTCCTAAATGTGCTAGATGAGGATATTGTTCAAAAAAAACAGCGAGAAATTCTGTAGATATATGAGCTACTGCAATTTCCTCAGCTTTTCTGAATGCCTCTCTGCACACAGAGTGTTTGTGACTGCTCTGGTAGGGGTTTGAGGGAGCCTGTTGCCCACAAACCCCAACCATCACACGTCATGTCATGGCCATTTTCTGCTCAGTGGGGTTTGTAAACACCAGCGTTGCTATGGGCGCAGCAGAACAGAAGCAGCTTGTTTTCCTGGGGCTGAGCATCCTGCACCCTTCCAGCCCTGATCTCCCTCCAACCCTGAATCACATCCCTCATGTACTGGAGTGCCTGGTTTATGTTGGATATGCTGGGCAAGTCAGGAGCCTAATTAGCTAATAGCAAGCAGGAGGAATAATAACTGAGTTATAGTTCCCTTTCCAGCAGTGGGCATTTCTTTGGCACTTCTTCCTCCTCTTGCTAGCAGTCTTCCTAAAATTTTGCAGGAATTGGTATCTCTTCGAAAGTCCTTTTTCCTCATTCAGGGTTTACTGAAAAATCAAGGGGCACCAACAGGCAGAGGCAGAGCCAGACAATGGGATCATGTGAAACCAGTGTCATTAAGAAACCACGAGAAGTTTCAAAACTTCAAAACAGGGTAGTCTGAAAGGAGAAGGGTTGCCACTACACTTTTGGAATGGAAAAAGAAAAAGAAAAAAAAGGCGTGATCAGAAACAATAGGAAAATATTATTTAAGAGTAAACCGCAGATTTTGAAACAAACATGCTAACACGATTTGAACAGAAACACAGATCCATTTCAGATCTTGTATCAATGGTTTTATCTGAGCTTTATAAAAATAGCTTCTAAGAAAGGCTTAAATCTAAAAATATTTACAGGAAGGAAGTTTCAAATTTTGTAAAGCTAGGGTTTTTTTCTTTCATGTGACTAAAGATTTTTTTTCTTCAGTCTAAAGAGGAATTTCATAGAGTAGCACACAGACTAGTAGGATTTTGGAACCTTTAGTTATGTGTTTTCACTCCACTCTTTCCTTTTTTACTTTGTCCAGAAGTTTTTCTCAACTAACTAAATTTTATTGCCAGTTACCTGCAAAAAAAATCCCATCGTCCAAAAAAATCATTATTTCTCCTTTGGTGAAATGGTGCAAAAAGCAAATGTCGGTTTACATGGATGATTTGTAAAGACTGAATTTTGATGACTGCTATTGCTGTTCCATTATGTCTCCGTGACAGGTCACTTCAGAACATAATGCAGATTAACTGCGTGCCATGCTGTATTTGATGTAGCCCTGTAGCCTTTCCAAGAGATTACATTAAAATGTGTTGGATAAATGTGAAGTAACTCATACTAGGACTTTTGCAGCAGTAGTGTTATGTTGGCTGGAAGGTTCACAGTAGCAATAATGTTTGAGCAATAGCTGTGTCTTTGTAGCCAGAATGGTATAAGGCAGTAAGCAAGCCAGAACTTGTAAAGAAGGGCAGTATCTTTTATTAGATCTGAAAACAGGCTTGTATGCATCAAAGCTTGTCTGTTGTTACTAGACATATCAGTTGGTCTAATGAAACAATATTTAAGTAGATCCTTTATCATCCAGAGGCAATCTGGGTTTTTTTCAGCACAATAGTTCTTTTCTATTTATTTTTTTCTGTATCATTATTTTGGGAAGGTAAATATAATTCAGAATCTAAATATGTGGAAATAACATCAACAGGCAAGAGCTAAAGTTTATGCTGTAAACAGAGCATTATTTCTGTGGTTTGACTTTTTTGAATATCAAGCAAAATGCTCTTTAGAAGTTCAATTGACTTGTCACTTCTTCCGTAGTTTGCACTGCTCTCAGTTACAAATTGAGACCAAATGGACAAATCTGATATCTACAAGTTAATTTTCTTTTTGAAATCTACACTACTATAGTTCTGGAGTTCTTCTGCTTTTAAACTTATTGCTGGTTATTTCCTAGGTTAAAATGAGAATCAAATTTCATGTCATAACATCTCTTTAATTATTTGCTTTTTCCTTGTGCTTGTACTTTTAGATGCATGTGTAGTAAAACATGGTTAGACGTACTTCTGGTTTTTTAAATCTATAACAGAAAATCTTAACATCTTTAACAGAAACATAAAACGAAACTGGACAAAATAATGTATTTTAACTTCCCAGAGACAAGGTAATTATTCCTTTATTTTCTGAAATGACAGAAAAAAAATCTAAAGTCATTCACGTTTTGTGTTTTCTTTTTCTCTCTGAATAAGATGGACCAAATTGCCAGCAGTTCTTAAGGATTTTAATTTGTGACTACACATCATTACAAAAGACTAATTCCTTATTCTTCTCACGTGGAGCATCCAACTGAAGTCCACAGATTAATGCCACTAATAGTATTAATTTCACCAAGTAATAGTAGACTTTGAAGTTTTCCTTGAACCTTAATTCGAGGAATGTTATGAGTATCAAAACCATATGGCTGAAAGACTGCGGCCAACTGCACAGCTCCAGCCTCTACTTAGTGGGCTAAATCCATCATAAGTCTGTCTCTATTTCAAAGGAGAGTGAGGCTCCTAACATGGTAAATAATACTCATTTCAGCTGTATCCATCTCGCTGGGTTGTAACCGTCTACAAATGGGGCACCTTGTCAGAGGTGGCTCCCTGGCATCTCATGGGGAAAGGCAGCATTCCCTCAGCACAGCTTGCCCCATTCCACCTTTGCCCTCCTGAGCTGCTTTCCTTTCTCCAGTAGCTGCAGAGAAAAAGTGAATGGCTACGAAACTTTCAGCCTGGCAATGTTAGGTGAAATGAAATTTGGGTTCTCACCAAGGGGTGTCTGCCCGAAGTGAGTTTTGCAGCTGCAAACAAGATGAGCAATGGCCCACTTAGCCAGGAAGAAACCTCTGTGTTGGGTTTGTGGGGGCAGGTTTTGGTTCGGAGGGGCTACGGGGGTGGCTTCTGTGAGAAGCTGCTGGAAGCTTCCCCTGTGTCCTGTGGAGTCAAAACCAGCCAGCTCTGAGACAAACCAGCTGGCCAGGGCTGAGCCCAACAGCAATGGTGGGAGCACCTCTGGGATAACATAGTTAAGAGAGGGAAAAACCCTGTTGTTCAGCAGCAGCCAAAGAGAGGAGTGAGGAGATGTGAGAACAACACCCTGCAGACACCAAGGTCAGTGAAGAAGGAGGGGCAGGAGCTGCTCCAGGTGTTGGAGCTGAGATTCCCAGCAGCCCACGGAGGGCACGGGGATGTAGAGATCCACCTGCAGCCCGTGGAGAGCAGCGTCTCCACCTGCAGCCCAGGGAACAGAACCCCTGCTGGAACAGGTGGATACCCAGAGGAGGCTGAGACCCCATGGGAAGGTGCACTGGAGCAGGCTCCTGGCAGGAGCTGTGACCCCGTGGAGAGAGGAGTCCATGCTGGAGCAGGTTTGCTGGCAGGAGCTGTGACTCCATGGGGGACTCGTGTTGGAGCAGACTGTTCCCGAAGGACTGCACCCCGAGGGCGGGTCTCACACTGGAGCAATTCATGAAGAACTGCAACCCATGGGAAGAACCCATGCTGGAGCAGGGAAGAGTTTGAGAAGTCCTCCCTCTAGGAGGAAGAAGTGGTAGAGAAAATGTGCAGTGAACTGACTGCAGTCCCCATTTCCTGTCCCTCTGTGCTGCTTAGGGGAGGAGGTAGAGAAAATCAGGAGTGAAGCTGAGCCCAGGAAGAAAGGAAGGGCGGGGGGAAAGTGCTTTTTAAGTTTGGGGTTTATTTCTCATTACCCTACTCTTATTTGATTGGTGATAAAGTAATTTCCTGAAGTTGAGCCTGTTTTGCCTGCGACAGTAACTGGTGAGTGATCTCTCCCTGTCCTCATCTCACACATGAACCTTCTGGTATTTTCTCTGCCCTGCCCAGCTGAGGAGAGGAGTGACAGAGTGGCTTTGGTGGGCACCTGACACGCAGCCAGGGTCAGCCCTGCACAGTTTCCCTCAGGCAGCAGTCAGACAGAAAGTGGCTCACAGACTGCCTGGGCCACGGGAAGAGAAATGTGCTGCCCATTGTATCAGAGGTGCTCAGGGAGCAGATGTAATGACTGCTGCCTGCAGTGGGCTTCAAGACTACCACTTATCTGTTTTACCAGACCTAGACAAGGTGCCAGGGCAGCCAATGAGAGAGAAAGATGGGGTGAGAAAAGAGATGTGATAATGAGAGTCTGACCACAAACTATTCTTTCCAGGAATGGTTTCTTTAACTTATCCTAAACAATGGGCTACACTGTCCAAGTATTACCTACATAGTACTTGAAAACCCTCATTCTAATAGCAAACAGCTGCTTGATTGAACCACATTTATGCTCTTTGCTTAGTGTTTGTGGACATTGGTGTGATTCCAGCTTTGGTCAGCTGTTCTTCTGGCTGATCTTCTAAGTGAGTGTCTATCACTGTTGTACACCAAACAATGACACAGACTCTCGATTAGAAGGCTAGAAAAATGACTCTTTATTTTTGAGATGTGTCTCTCTTTTATACTATTTTACACAGACCAATTTGATTGGTGAAACAAAGGCAAACTGCTTTAATCACATTGGTTAAAACAGATGTTCATCAAGAAACCTCTCCTGTGAGAAGGAATGGATAAACATAGGTACAGTTACAAAAACATTTCTCTTGTTTACAGAAAATCCCTTGGGAAAAGAATTTCCCAAAACTAAAACATTAAATCAGGACTACAAGTGTCTGTCCTGCATATGAAGATCCTCACTGCCCAACTTCACTATTGTTCATTTCCCTCCTTGAAAGGCTTAATTCATTTTACCAGGGCATAGAAATTACAAGAAAACTTCATATGTAGATTGAAAATTTTGTGTCCAAATTTTTCTTGGGAGCCACACATAAATTTATTCTTCAAAGAACTGCTTTAAAATTTTCACGTGGACTCTGGGAATGCAGGGCTCATCACAGTGCACTCATTTTTCAGGTGTAGAATCTTGGAGTTGCCCTAAGAATGCTGAATTTAGATACTTATGGTGCTTGCAAGAACAAATAAATTACAGGTTGGCTCCATCTCATGCATGTGAAGAAATCATCAAGATCATATCTGGGTTTTTTTCAATTTCTATGTGTGGCTGATCAATTTTTGCATACCTTTAATGGTGTGCAGAGGTCATCCTTCAAAGTTATACAAATGCCCTCAATGGCAAAATTTAGTATCAAGTATTTTAAGTCATGTCAGTATATCTTACGATGCGGGATAAGTAACTGATTAATTCAAAACCCTCTGGAAAAGAGTTTTCTCAAACTCTATTTCTTTATTTTCTGAAAGGAATGTTGTTTCCTAACTATTTAATCTCATAGTGAAAGACCAGAAAAGGGAGATGAAAGATTGCAGATTGCTATTGTGACACTATTGAAGTTAACTTGGAGCACATTTATAGGCTTCATGTTGTCTTCTTAGTATACAGAGGCAGCAACAGAAGCAGCGAAACAAGAAGGCAGGCATTTTTGCCTTCCTCATTTCCCTTTCTTGTGTTCATAAAAGACCATCTAAATTTCTGATTAATAATATTTACACTCATATTGACTGGATACAAAAATGTACAGCAAGAAAAAGTTGCTGGTTTTCAGTTAATACTGTTTGGAATATCTCCAATTTCATACACCAGGACATGACATGCTGAATTTTGAACGTGCTAGAAAGCTCTGTTATTCTTGCTAAATCCCTGATTTCTTTATCTGATGAAAGAAAAATACAAGCTGAAAGTTGTAGCTTATATAAAATCTGAAGCTTAATAAATATTACAATTGCCTACATAACTGTTTCCCACATAGCTGTATACACCAGCATATTTTCCTCTCTTCTGACACATCTCTTAAGGTAGTTTTCTCTCACTAAAACCTACTGGGGAGTAAAGGGAAAAAATTACGTTCCATTAAGTGCATTACTCAGCTTCCATGAATGCAAAATTTTAAAGCCAACTGTCTCGTACACACACAAAAACAAGATTATTTTTCTTGCCTAAGTAAACACCACATATTCACTTAGGAAACAACCGCATATTGGTGTGGAAATATTGTTTAAAACACATAGCAAACGAAAGTGTATAATCAGCCTTGCAGCTTGTCACAAAGCACTCACTGCTTGATCAGCTCACCCAAGATGTAGAAAATTCCAAAGACAGGAAGCAACTTCTCCTCCCAGATTCTCACTGCACTAATTAGCTTTGACTTGCTATTCCTTCCATGTATGCAGAGAACCTTCACTTCATAGAGATCCTTTGCACTGCAAGAGGAAATAATCTGTAAATTCTGTTCTTTTGTACAACAGAAATGGGTTATGTATTCAATACAGGCAAATTAAAGTTGAAAGATCTATCCTATGGTAACCAAAATATGGGCTATCAGTGTCCATTTTATTAGAAATATTAAACAAATATGTAGAAGTGTTTAATGCAGTTCACAGTTCACGGCTGTTCACATAGGAATAAATGTGAAAAAAACCCCCACACAGTCTTCAGTCCCTCCCTGTCATACATGTGTATGCAGTGTATTGTTAAATGATGGACATACTGTGCATGCTTAATTAAAAACTAAGAAATAACTGTAAAGTATAGTATGGCTTTTCTAGCACCTTAGCAAGGCATAGATATATTGGTTGTGGAACATCAGATAAAGGTAGTGTGGGTTATTTTGCTGCAGCTATGAGGGTTGTAGGGAGAGGAAATAATTTTCTAACATGTCAACTGTCATAGTTAAAGAATTCAGAAAAGATCTCAGACACACAAAGCCATTGTTCTGAAATAAAAGCATCAGATTTCAAAGATCTGGGGGCTGGACTGGATGATCTTTAAAGATCCCTTCCAACACAAACTATTCCATGATTCTATGAGCCTGTAAGATAAAGGTGAATGGAGGATGATACCTCAGCGTAGCTGGGTATGTACCAATTTGATTACTTGGGTTAGTTATAGTGCTTTATAGTGCAGGTGATGGGTCCCTGTGAAGAATGGGGCTCCTCACTGCAGGAGAGAGGAGGATGCATGCGATGTGGAGAAATTTCAGGTTTGCTCCCTGCTGGGGCAAAAAAATAGAGAGACTTGTACTCTATAACCTGTACAGCATGGAGAGGTTGACAGTGGACAAGAGAGTTTATAAAATGTGAAAAATATATCTCCGAAACACCTGCTATTTCTGGGATTATGCAGAGCTATAAATGAGTCCATAGTTACCAGGCTCATCCTCAGGAGGCTTCCCCTGAGGGTCCAGACTGAAGAATTAGGACGAAATTACCCTTTTGAGGAACCACTGACTGCCAAGGAGGTGTTTCTTCCCCTGTGGGCATTCGGTGTGAATTCTTCCTGAGTCACAATGGTTATTTACTTGACCTTCTTGCAGTCATGCACTGGAGGAAACATAGCACATTCTTGGACACTCAGGGATGGGATCCAAGATTGTTCTGCTGCAGTTGGTATTTCCTCTGCAGTGGTGATGGGCAGGAGTTGCTGAGTTTCACATTGTTTGACTGGATGCAGTCTGGATGTGACTGGCTTACTTTAGACTGCGAGTTTTCTTCTGCTCACACACTTGGTGGGACTGAAGGATGGTTTGAAGGCAAGGATGGACAGCTCTGTCCATCTTTCCAAGTAAAAGCTCCTCCTCTGTGGAATGTTAGAACTTAATGATTTTCTGCATAGATTAGAAGGCCAGGTATGCAACAGCCAAGAGTGTATCACCAACTGGAACTCCTCACACTGAGTGTCTCTTTAAAATAAAACTTAGTACTTTAAAGAGCTATTTCTGCTTGAGAGTGAAAGTAAAACAAAGGAGTTTGCTTAAAACCACCAGTGTCACTCCTGCTGTAGTTTTGTCAGTGGTGAAACTTATGAGAACAGTATGTAACATGGAAAAAATTCACCTTCCCAATAAGAAATGAGATAATGCAGGAGAAAAGCTCATAATAAGTAACAAATGCCAATGGTAAATATCTCTAATGCAACCAGCAAGAAGGTTTGTTTCATTTTTCTTTATCCTGGAAAATTCATTCCAAGATTATAAAAGGAAATGCACCAGGTTTTGCCTTTTTATTAACAAAAGCATTAAAAAAGCATAATGTAATGGACTTGTAGATGATAAAGTTGTCTCTCTTAAAACATGAAAGCTCAAAATGTTGCGTACTAGGAAGGAACTGAAGAACAAACAAACAATCAAAAAACCACAGCATGCCTCTACATACTGGAGCAAGACTTTGAGAATCTTGAAAGTGGATGAACATTTGAAAGATCTAAGAATTTGTCTTAACAGATGGCATCTGCCTTGCAAAGGGGAATAGCATTATGAGAATATAAACGTTTAATATTTTATGCTGTGTTAGGAGTGCATTCCAGTTTAAACAAAATTTCAAATGGTCTTCAACAAATGTACAATAAACAGACCATGAAATCAAACTCAAATAATAGTTACAATTTAAAAAAAAAAAATCACTCTCTGGATTCATTAATTGCCTCTAGGAAAGGTGTTTTATACATGAAGATGTTTCTCATCCTTAAAGACCAGTTTAAAATGTTACATTGGGAAAAGCTGCTAAGGAAAGAAAAAGTACTAGGAAAAAAGAGTTAATTCTTTCTTCTCTGTTGACAAGGAGGATATGGTATAAGGAACATTGTCTAAGACGTTGAAAACTGAGTTGCTGAGGGTCTGACTGCTAAGATCCTTCAGTTCCCAAAGCCTGTGGGAAGATTATTCAGCCATGAGTGGACTGTGTCACTGTTTTCATATCTTATCTGTGAGGAGCCAGCTCGACTCATGAGCGTTTGCAAAAACTGGAATGTGCTACAGGGATGCCAGAGTGACTCTTGAGTCTGCAATAGTTCTGCCACTGGGTTTTCCTGTCTGTGGTGTATCCTAGGTAGTGGAGAGCTGGTGGCATAAGGAATATATCATGTGGATAATGTTGGTGCTATTAATCCTCTTTTTAATATAACCTAAACCCCATATTATTAGCTGACACGTAGTGAATGACTCCTAATCTGTTAATCTAACATGATCTAAAGGGATGATAAAAATAGTGTCTTGCTTTAATGGCATTCATTTATGGAAATAAACTTTATCTAGTGCACAAAAATTAGGGTGGATAATTCCAGGCTTACCTTTCATACATCCCAGTTCTTAGAATTGATGTCTGTTAAAATACAATATTAAGATGCTGTGACTCTAGAACATGTTGTATTTGATGGTTTTACTGAATCATTGCAGTAAATATTGATTTAGACAACTAAGTCTCCTGAGATAAAATTAGACACTGAGGAAAAAACTCTGCCTACAAAAACAAAATCAGACGTATTTAAAACTATAATAATGTTTGTATTAAAAGTATAGAATGGTAGTTTTCTGATGCTTTATTGATTATTTTTATTCTGTTTGGAGGCTGGACATTTCAGAAGTTTTTGTAGGAAGCCTAGCACTGCAATGATGGCTGAGCTAAGTCCCTGGCTCTTCAGGAGTTCAACTGCTATGATCTGTCAGATGTGACTTCCTGGGTGCAATCTGGAGGACAAAGATTTGGCTTCTGCATCAGGACCATGCTGCCCATCAAACCTACCAGCCATGTCCAGGACATACCTGAGAACACCATTGACCCAAAACCAAGAGAAGATTGTTATAAACTTGTTCTAGAGGGGTTACTTTTCATCCACTGACACATAAATGAGTGGATATTTCAAATTGTCATAAGTGAGCACTTAAACATATTATTGGCTTTTGCTGAATAGTTTTATTAGTGACATTTTATACTCCCTGTTATAAGCAATAGAATTTTTTTTTTATTATTATAATAAAGGTCTTTTCTTCAAGAATAACCATCTTTAGCATATGTTGGAAATGGGGTGACAAGTTGGGATAAGAACCAACAATTCTCAGTTTCTGTATGTGGTGAAAAACTCCTAACAGGCATCTTTGCTTTTAGCCTACTTTTGTCTGCCTACAAAGAACTTTGCTTGTCAAGAATTGTAGGTACCTACTCTTCAAGTGGAAAGAATAGCTGGCCTCCAGCCTCCCACAGGGAGAGCTGAGAATTAAAAAGATCTTTTAGAGAACCTAAGAACGGCTTTAGCCCCTTCAGCAGCTGAATAGGGTTTTATAATAGAAGTGCAAACGCACGTGCTGCAACTCCCAGTGAAAAGCTGTCATGATATCACAGTATTTGCAATCTAAACCTCAGCTTCTCCAGGCATTCTCCTGCACTTTGTAAGTGCCTCTGATGTACAAATAATTTCTGGCATGGCTTTTGATAATTCTTGACAAATATTTGAAAATTATAATCTCCCATTACTAATGTGAATTAAATGGGCGTGCTGGGAGCTTTCCCCTCAGCACACAGTGTACAGCCCAACAGGTAGGGGCTGTCTCAAATGAGCTACAAAATTGTCAGCAGTGAACATCACACGTTGCGTGCACCTGGCTCAGTTGAGTTCCTGGTGTGCTCGGGTGCTGCTGGAGGTGGGGACCTCCGTAAATGCACGTGACAGCAGCTCCTGCCAGTGCCAAACCCCTCAGCATGAGCAGCAACAACTTCTGAGCCTCTTTGTTGTCCAGAAGAAATAGTCTCTACTTGGGCCACGTAGGTTTGTTCTTCCAAGGCAGCATCAGCCGCTGGATGTGAGTGCAGGTCGTGGAGCTGGGAATCCTTCCCAGAGTGCTGTGAAAGCCACTACCCCAACACCACTTGTCTTTCCAAGGAGATCTCATCACCCAATTCTGTAGCCCTGATTTAGTGCCTGGGATGTTTTGGTTTCTGGAAATTCTTTTCCCAGGCGATTTTCTGTAAACAAGAGAAATGTTTTTTATAACTGTACCTATGTTTGTCCATTCTTTCTCACAGGAGAGGTTTCTTGACGGACATCTGTTTTAACCAATGTGATTGAAGAGGTTTGCCTTTGTTTCACCAATCAAATTGGTCTGTGTAAAACACTATACAAGAGATTCACATCTCAAAAATAGAGTCATTTTCTAGCCTTGTGATCGAGAGTCTGTGTTGTTTTGTGTACAACAGTGATACAATTCTTCCTGCGTATTCTCCTCTTCCTCCAGTCCTGCTGGCTTCCGCTTACACTTTCACTTTTCTTCTCTGACCTTCAATGACACAATTACCTCTCCCATACCATTCATCATAAAGTTATCTGCCATTCTCCCCCTTGCCCCTTGCCTTGCATCCCTCTGTCTCTACTCCGTGTGGTTCTGGGAGATGCCTTTTCTCTCTTTGGGTTCCCTTTCTTCCCTCCAGCTGCCCTGGACCTTTAGTTTCTGATGTTCTTCTGTCCCCCTGTGCCAAGAGAGGGACAGTACCGGAAAGGTGTGCCTGTTTGAGTGGACAAGGGACAGTTTGCTTTCAGAATGCTGTGGTTTCAGGACCGAGGCATTTAAAACATATGTATTGCATAGAGTCAGGAGTACATCTAACCCCATTGCGTGCTCCTACCTTGTCTTCTGTCCTGACAGTTTGAACTGGGCAAAATTTCTATTTATCCACATTGTGTCATCCCATATGTTCTCTGCCTGGTCTAGCTGCAATCTCTCCCTGGGCATGTGCACATACAGCCAGAAGCTGAGGGAGCATAACCCAGTTTCCTGCTTGTCCATCCCAGGAAGAAGCGAGGAGAAACTGTGACCAGAGTGACTGCACAGAGGATTCAGTCAATTCTCAGCCTCACGCCTTCCTGCTCCTCCCCTGTTCCAGAAACTCTCCAGCTGTCTTTGTGTTTACTTCTGCCTTCCCTGTGACATCTTATCGTTTCTGTTCCTCTTTTTCATGCTGGAGAGAATGTTATCTGCAGCTCTCTTTTTTTCTCTTCTGATGGACTGGGCATGCCTGGGCTCCTTCAGAGCTCTTATCCTGCCAAGGCAATGAGAGACAATGCATTCATTGCTCCCCCTTGCTCATGCCATCCTTAACAACAACAAAATCCTTTCCATTCCAGCCTGGCTCCTCTGTGCAGTTCTCAGCTGACTTATTAGTAGGCCTGTGTTTGTCATTTGTGAGGTTGACTGCACAAAAACTGTAGGTGTAAATTTAATAAAAATACATCTGTAAACATTACAGCACTCAGCACTGTGGTTTTTATAAAATGTAATGTAAAGCTGGTTGTCCATATCAAGTTTTGGGTGGTAGCTAGCAGAGCTTTATTTCAAGATTATGCTCCTTGATCCTTTTCCAGGTGAGACACTAAAGAAAAATATCCATGAAATTTCTGAAAGGAAGAGAAGAGGCATCTCAGACTGGTGTGGTGCCTTATTTTAACACTCTAACAGGATTTTTCAGAGCTAGATGAAAGCATGATAAATTGGTGACAGGAAGGGTCAGTCAGCTGCAGGGGGGAAAAGAATCCACGAAGTTTGTCCTCCTGGCTACATTCATGGACTGGATGACATTCCTGCTGCATGACAAATGTGCAGGCATCATCTTCCCAAGCTGGAAGGAGATGCAGAAAGAATGCGGGAAAAATCAGATGAAGCCAAGAGCATGATAGAAGGATTTAGGAAATCAACTCCTTCTTTAGGAAAGGAACTAGCCTAGTGATGTATATCCATCAGGGCAGTGATGGTGAGGGAACCAAAGGTGAGAAACACATCAGGCATGCTGAGAAGAGGCAGGACAGCAAGACATGGGATGCAGGCCCCCTAAAAGACTTGTGTGAGTTGGTCTCTGAAGGCTTACATGACCTTTTACAGGCCTTTAACATAGGCATTGCTGGAATCCTCATTGCTCAAGTCTCCATGCTCTTGGTTTTGTCCTCTTTCTCTCTTTTCTGGGCTGTCTTTGATGCTTTGGTGTTAGAGGAGGAAAGCAGCCCAGTTTGTGGCTTCTACCTTGCAGTATTGCTGCCCAACATCTTTACTCCTCTACCAGTGCTGTCAGATTGTCCTATCAACAGTCCGAGATGCCATTTCTGGCACAATAATGATGAACAACTGCAGTGGTGTGACAAAAAATGAGGTTCCTGGAGCCTTTGTTCCATGGACTCTTGAGAATCTCTGCATGGCCTCCTGACCGTCTGCCTGCATGAGCTTGGCGGAGCCCAGGTGAGTTGTGGGGTTAAAGACCACATAGAATAAAATAAAACATCCCAGCTCCCAAGAAGTAGAGCCTAAGGAGGAGTACACAGCCGATGTAAAGAGTGCTGAAGAAGCTTCAGCTCCATTTGAGCCTATTCTACTTCCACAGTATATAATGGATATGTGGGAAGGCAGCTTACAGTGGATATGGAGTCATCATTAAAGCAAGGCTTGCCAGTTCAGCTTGTGTACATCTCTAAACAAGGGAGGGCAGCAGCTTTTTTGGTAGCTGAGTTCAGCTGTCTCACACATCCTTGTCCCACCCCTCCTCCCACTGCTGCATCCTGAGAAAGACAGAGCTGAGCTCTTCCAGAGGAAGCTGGGAAAGGAGGGAGATTGATCTTTAGGCTTTCTAGATTCCTTATTGTCAGACCCTCCAGAATCTGCCTTGAGCAGCAGTCCTCCCGAGCAGCCTTTCTCCAAGATTGTAGCCCTGGTTTAATGTTTTGGGTTTTGGGAAATTCCTTTCCCAGGAGACTTTCTATAAACAAGAGAAATGTTTTTGTAACTGTACCTATGTTTATCCATTCTTTCTCACAAGAGAGGTTTCTTGATGAACATCTGTTTTTGTATGTAATTAAAGAGGTTTGCCTTTGTTTCACCAATCAAATTGTTCTGTGTAAAATACTATATAAGAAAGTCAAATCTCAAAAATAAAGGGTTCACCTTTTCTAGCCTTCTGATCGAGAGTCTGTGTCGTTGTTTGGTGCTCAACAGTGATACAAGATGTCTTGGGAAGGTTTGAGATATGGAAGAAAAGCTTCGGGCATGCATGGAAACACACCAGATTATGCCACCTGAGCTAAAGGATCCTTCAGGATGTTCATGAGTTTGGCAATTTCAGAATCATGGCTGTCCTTGACAAAGCAAGCCTGGAAAAGTGTCATCAGTTGTGTCTATGTCTTCCGTGAGAGGCTCAGTTCACTGTGGCAAGGCCAGTGTGGGATGTTCCCTGTGGCTCTGAACGAGTCCAGCACGCACATGCAAATGGCTTCTACTTTCAATCTGATGTAAATTCTGGAAAACGTCTACCCAAGCAATGGGCAACTGAAAATTAAGTTATAATGGACAGTTTCAGGCAATCATCATGTAAATGTCTGTACTACTTGGCATATATCTACAAATAACATTTACATTGTAAGCTAACTGAATCAAAGTGCCCACTGGGAAAAAAGCTTGGAAACAGGCAAGAAGGCCCTGAGATCTGCACCAAGCTGGACTAGTGGAACAACAGAAGGTTTTCTAAAGCTTATTGGCAATTGACCCTAAAATAAAAAGCGACAATCAATAGATTTTAACAGTTTACAGACCACAATGGAAAAATAAGCAAAACTTGCATGGCTTTGTGCTCAATTTCCTTGTTTACCACAAGGCTGTATCTTGTACAGTCACATTTTAGCTCTATTTTTAGGCAACATTCATGGAGAGGAACCACAAGATCCAGAGCTCCTATGAGCTGTGCGTTTCCCAGGGAGACCTCAGGGTGCAGCTGATGCCTTGTTTGCTCTTCCAAAGCGGGTGGCTCTGAGCTCCCTCTTTCCTGCCACAGCCTTCTGAGACAGGCAAAGGAGGGCATTTCTTCCTCACACCCCTTGGGATGTGTCAGGGGCATCCTCATGGATGGACACTGCTGCCAGCACTGACTCTGTACCACATAATCCCAAAAACAACCTGCCAAGAGCTGCTGGATGAAGCAGAAATTGCATGTTGCAAACTAAGCCCTAAGTTTAATCATTCCTGAGGTAATGTACATAAGAAGGAAATTAAACTCCTCTCTAGAAGAGTGATGTATTTGCTTATTGTCTGAGCTACTAAATACTGTGAAAAGGAAAACAGAGTCTATAAAGTGTTTTAGCTGGTTTTTGTGCAGCTCAGAGGGTAAAGCCTTGCTTTTACCGACTGTAGACATAATGATAGAAACCATCCCTTGGTGCAAGACTGAATTTAAAGTGGAAGAGTTGATATGATTATACCATAAAATTCAGTCATACTGAAAATGAAAGCAAAACCCATGAAGGATTTACATGAATCCTTAAAGTGACATTAACTTCAAGAAAAATACACTTTGTCGGCAAGCTTCTCAGAAGCAGGAGGATTTAGTGCTGAGGAAGCACACAGTTTATTTAAAGTTCCCCTTCAGCAGCTGTAGAGGGGTTTGAAACATCCCCACCTCCCCTCAGGGGCTCCTGGATGAAGGTGGTGGGTTTGGTTCAGGTCCACAGGGGAGGTTCAACTCTCATCACCCTGTTAAGAGAAATAATCTTGGAATAGCTGCTGGGATGTTTATATTGCATAGCTAGCACAAATCAATTTAGCAAACGCTGCTTTCCCCTTTCCCCCTAAATGTGTTCATGGATCCTGTGCAACACTCACAGACGTCAGGCAGAGCAGCTGTTTCCCTCATCATTTCCCATTTTCAGTCACATTTGACAAAACTGTGGCTTTTCTATCCTCTTGGAAAGACTAATGTCTGATGTCTGCTCAAATTTACTGAGTAAATAAAGCATCAGGTGGTGACCTTGCGTACATTTAGGAGAGTAAGAAATGGTAAAATAGGTTGGTTTGAGCTGCTCTAGACTAAGAGCAATCATTCCCACAGCATCCACCTCTGTGCTGCCTAAAGGCAGCCAAAGGGCCTCTCCCTGAAAAGGCAATGCATTTACCTTTGGAAGGTGAATCTCCCACCTTTTAGCTTTTATTCCATTTGCCCCCTTCAAAGACAGACCAAAGATGATGATTTGCTTTTAAGATTAGATTATCATTTTAACCTGTTAAATAAAATTCATACAAATACAATATAACGGTTATAATTATAAAATATAATTTAGTATCATTATTATCAATATGTGAAAATGGAGCTGGAATAATTTCTAGTATGATCAGCAGCAGAGAACCCATGTCTCAATGCCGAGTCTTTAAAATGGGGATAAATTGAATTTAAATACTTACATGGATGCTTCAGCCTACTAAGGCAATTTGTTGTTATTTTCTTTTTGAAATAATAAATTTCTGTTTGTATCTCTTACCTCTAAACTGAGTAAATATAACATGGATGTCCATGAAACTTCAGGAATTATGTAACAGCCAGAATTCAATTACTACAGATTTGCATTTGTTAAATTCTTTTTGCATTGAGGTTTATCATTTAATGCGAACTCCTGGTGATCCCAAAATAATTCACAGCTTTTTAGCAGCTTCAATAGGGCATCAAAGCAGACACATCCCAGAGATATGAAGGAAAAACACCTCACAGTAAAATAAAACAACCACTCTCCTGTTAGAAAAATGCTATCAGCTACAATTAAACTTAGTATGATGTGTGTAGATGTAATTTTTGCAAAAATTTGGGCAGCCCTTACCTATTTTCATACTCATTTGGTTATAACACTTTTATAGCTGGTATAGACCCACAGATGTATTTTCCCTTTCCTGGTGGTGCTGTAGCTTGCCTAGTTTTGCACCTGACAAGCCGAAAGCATTCTACATTCTAACCTTGTCCAGAAAGAAGATTGTAACAATTTATCTCAATCTTTCCTAAATTGGAGTAGTTAAATTGATACGTGTGCATGTGTGTGTGTGTGTGCAGCTGATGGCGTTGATCTGCATTTCTCTTCCAATTAATTTCTCTGGCAGCTGCAGCACATCCTGCCTACCAACCAGTCCCTGAGTGTGCTTGGGAGGAGTTCAAAGACTGCAACTAGAAAAGGACTGGGCTGCAAACAAGCCGAAGCAGAACTGAAACTGGAGTCCCAATGTGTTTTGCTTATTGCTCAGACCTCCTTTGCAGTGCGACGTGTCCCCGTGCCCCAGATTAGGAGATTTGTCACCAGGGACTGTCTGAAGCCTGTTTGATAGACCACATTTTCTAATGCTGTTGAAATACATTGCCCTTTCCAGAGGTGCAGTGCAGAAATAATTATTTGTCCTTATAGGAGTCAAGCTGAATAACCCCCTTTAAACTTAGTCATTCTCACCTTTCTCCTTAGGATTTAATTTGATCAACATTTATGCATATGAGTTCTGACACTCCCATCACTCTTAATGGGTTCCTCTCACCACCAGCATCTTGTCCCTGTCCCTGGGCTCCCTGTTTCACCATGCTATTGTAAATACTTGTGCAGTTCCTCGAGGCAAAAAAAGGAAAGAAAGAAAGAAAAAAGTTGCCTTTAGCCAAATCTACTTTTCCATGTGGATATAGAACCAATTTTGCCAGGGAGAGGAGGAGGCAGCGTGGCTGAGAATGATGGCTGGGAGCAAGGGGAGAGGAGGACGCCCTCCTTTCAGTGGCTGTGCTGATCTGGAGCATTTGTCAAGCTGCACACCCTTCAGTTCAGCCTCTCATTTCACAGGACGCCTCCTCCTGAGGAATTCTTCGGTGATATTTATCATGTTGATTAAGTAAATCTGGTGGTGTCTCACCCCAGGAGCTGTGCGTGTCTGGGGCTGACTCTCACTGCCTGGGATGCCACGTAGGAGTCCTGGCTACTGGGGTTCGACCTTCAATTAGTGTTGATACCCAGGGCTACCAAGTGGGCACAAACACTTGGCTGTGGCCCATCTGAAAGACAGGAGTAAACCCAAAGCTTATTTGTGCTTACCTGGGCATGTAATTAAACCACTGGGACACTCAAGTCTTAATCCAATTGAAAGTTCTTTGATTACAGCATTTAAAATTGTGCCTTCATTACAAGCTCAGCAGGCCCAATTATTTTGCAATTATGAACATTAATAAGTGGTATAGGAAAATCAGGACGGCCTGGAGGATTTGAGGATGGCAACTGCTCCTGAAAAGGATGTGGATGTGTTGCTCAGGAGTGATCAGAAGCTGCTGCCAGGCAACGAGGGACCTGAGAGGAACCTCCTGGGATGAAGGGCAGGACCTAGATCATCGCATCTTCCAGAGGGAGATGAGACTTGTGAGGGCCTCCCACCACTGCAGAGAGCAGCCCCAGGGAAGCAGAGCTCTTTTCCTCAGGCTGCCAGAGAACCAAGCGCTGGCAAATGACTTTGGTTAAAGCTCTTTCAAGCTGTCTTTATCACATGCATAGCTGCGAGATAAATTGGAACATCTCATTTAGCAAGAAAAAGGACCCAGCCCTGGCCTCGTGTTGGTCTCTTTGGATCAGGGAGAAGAAGTTGTGGTGGTCATGAAAATGATCATGACAAAAGAAGCTTTTCTAACTAAGCATGGTCTTTGTTCCCACACTTGCCTTTTTGTTGAAGCCTTATTTGAGAACTGGGGGATATGACTTAGGCTTAACTTAGCTAAGCTCTGGTTAAAGCTCTTTCAAGCTGTCTTTATCACATGCATAGCTGAGAGATAAATTGGAACATCTCATTTAGCAAGAAAAAGGACCCAGCCCTGGCCTCGTGTTGGTCTCTTTGGATCAGGGAGAAGAAGTTGTGGTGGTCATGAAAATGATCATGACAAAAGAAGCTTTTCTAACTAAGCATGGTCTTT
>VYZR01025956.1:57448-76347 GCA_013400675.1 Oxylabes madagascariensis
CTCAGCAGGCCCAATTATTTTGCAATTATGAACATTAATAAGTGGTATAGGAAAATCAGGACGGCCTGGAGGATTTGAGGATGGCAACTGCTCCTGAAAAGGATGTGGATGTGTTGCTCAGGAGTGATCAGAAGCTGCTGCCAGGCAACGAGGGACCTGAGAGGAACCTCCTGGGATGAAGGGCAGGACCTAGATCATCGCATCTTCCAGAGGGAGATGAGACTTGTGAGGGCCTCCCACCACTGCAGAGAGCAGCCCCAGGGAAGCAGAGCTCTTTTCCTCAGGCTGCCAGAGAACCAAGCGCTGGCAAATGACTTTGGTTAAAGCTCTTTCAAGCTGTCTTTATCACATGCATAGCTGCGAGATAAATTGGAACATCTCATTTAGCAAGAAAAAGGACCCAGCCCTGGCCTCGTGTTGGTCTCTTTGGATCAGGGAGAAGAAGTTGTGGTGGTCATGAAAATGATCATGACAAAAGAAGCTTTTCTAACTAAGCATGGTCTTTGTTCCCACACTTGCCTTTTTGTTGAAGCCTTATTTGAGAACTGGGGGATATGACTTAGGCTTAACTTAGCTAAGCTCTGGCTCTTGAAGGTAGTTTTCTCACGAGCTGCTGTGCTGGTCCATTGTTGGAGAAACAAGAAACAGATGAAAAGAGGCCACAGACTAGTAACCACTTCAAATTACAGGAAATAATCAAACTAATCTCTTTCTATAATGCCAAGAACTAAAAGATGGTGATAAAGAGACAGTTACTTGAAAAGATTATGGATTAATCATAAATCACTGTTAAGGCCACTAAGAAAACCACAATCCATTTTGGTTGAAGAAAGTTCTGGTGATGACTGCTGCTTCACTGCTCACCTGCTGGCTCTGCCATGTTGCCATTTTTGAGGCAGGTGGACTTTGAGGTGACAGTCTAGGCAAGGTTTGAAGGCATCTGTCTCCTGTCAGTGCAGGCTCTGAGAGAAGAGGCAGTAGATGAGCCAGTAACAGCCTCAGGGTCTTGAACTCTACCAGTTATCTCTGCCTTAGAGAAGAAGGCCACCTATGCTTGATGGAAGCACATCTAGCACTTTAACAAGCAGTATTTCAAATGAAATGCTGCCATGTTTTAGGAGCTGGGAAGCACAAGTTCAAGGTAGATATAAAGTTACTGGAGTTGAACGTGTTACTTCTCATCACCCAAGGTAAGGTAACTTGTTCTGAGCAAGCTTCAACTGAAAGGTATTGAGTCTTGACAGAAAACTTGTCCCTGGAGGTTCAACAAGGGCATTCCCTGCCCCTTTCCCATCCTTGTGGCCTCATTTTTGTCTTCCTGCCCTCCCCACCAGCGCTCCCTAGATACTGATGAGAGCCAGACCAGGGAGACGAAAGGAGAGAAAGAAAATCCTTTCTTCTGAAGGGTGAGAGCCAGTGAGGGGGAGGAGGAGGAAGGGTGGGAAGAGGTGCTGGGCACAGCAGAGGGGGAGTTTCCAGCTGCACCGAGTGGTTAGACAGGCTTTTTGCTGTAACGTCAAACCACACCTGGAGTTACACCAGCGCGGAGCCGGGCGCTGCGAGCGCGTGGGACGGGTGACACGGCCTTCTGCCATTGCTCCACTTTATTGTCACTCTGTTAGAGCAATGGCCTCCCCATCCAAGGCTGGCATTCCCTGCAGCCTTAAAGGAAGCGTTCAATTACCAGGTGAGCCCCGTTAGCTGCAGGGGTGGCCCTGAAGAGCTGAGACCTCTGTGTGCTGGACAGACAGCACCCGGGTTCTTGTCAAAAACAGCCAGGGATGTCAGATGAGAATTACAGAAATATGAAGCACACGCTGAGCATAATGCCTGTGCAGTGCTGTGACTGATGGAAAGATTGATGTGGAAGGACTTTCTGGGGCAAAACTGGTCTCTGTGAACTTTAGACCTCTGCAGTATAGACAGCTGCACTGGCATGGCTGGCAAGGCTCCCTTTGGAGTCAACTGAAGAGGAGCAAGCCCTTTTAGGATGCAGTTCATCCCATCCTGGTGTAGGTACACAGAGCTAAAGGTGATAAATGCTTCTCTGATATTTTAAAAAGGCTGAGTTCTCCATAGGCAACTATTTTTAAATGAGAGAGTCTTGCCCTATGAGGACCTGCTTTTTTCCACATGACACAGCAGAGATCCTTTGGTGGCTTGCAGGAGTGCACACTTGGCCAGAGGAATCTCACCATTTCTCTCCCAGGACCTGAAGGATGAGGAAATGTGAGTAACATATTTCTCCATGTTTGCAGAATCATAAGCAATTTTCCTCGCAAAGCAATAACTAAAAATTGCATCAGACTCCAAGGGAACGGTAGTGATGAAAGAAGGAACTGCATTCCATTCTCCGAAAACCAAAAAGCTTTTGAAAGAAGAGGAAAGCTGCCACAAATTCAGCTTCCTTCTGGACTGGGGCAGATATTTCTATGCAATGTGATGCTGACCACACAGCTGCCCCTTTGCAGCTAAGCCTTGACACCTGTAATAAAATCTGTTTTGGTTTCTTTTGCCATTATTATCTTCAGATGCATTCTTTTGTTTGACAAAACGTTATTTGGCTCCGTCTAAAGCCAAAGGTAGATGCTACTAGAATTTTTTCCTGAACGTCAATCTACCTTTAGGGTTGTGTAAACCCTCAAGGCAATAATTGCTCAGAAATAGACTCTGCTGTTCACTGTGGACATCCAGGCCGCTGTTACAGAGTTTTGCCAGCTGTGAGGAACTGCCAGCACACCTCCATGTGCTGGGGATATAAAGAGGCAGAGCTGCCTCTCTGCTGCCAGAAGAAACCCCTTGTGCAGACACAGTCACACTGACAACACTGGCAGCACTCCTTCCCTCCAGGGGCTGCATCTCTGCTGTGGCAGCGAGGAACAAAGGTTGGTCCATTTATCTGCAGCAGGATAAATGGAGTGCACAGGCTGGACTTCTGTGCTGCAGAAGTGGTACCTGTTGTGCTTGACCTTGATGTCTGTGCATTTTATTTCTTTCAGCAAAGGGTTTTGACTGCTGATTTCGACTCGCTGATTCTGGGGACGCTGGTGATGGGCTATTTAGCATATTAATGGGAATAAACGCTCCTCAGCGAGTCACACTTCATCACAGATTGCTAAACTTCCCTTGCATTATCTTACTAAATAATATGCATCTATTCAAATTACATTTATTCATAATATGTCTGAGGTGCTCATGAAAGTGTAAAATAGATGTTTAACAAAGAGTTCTTCTCCCTCCTTAAATTTTGGCTTTATTTGCTGTTTTATTTAAATGAGGGGTCACACCTGGCCATTGAATAACAACATTTACTTGGTTTTGTAAAAACCACGCCCTCGTGTAACATCTTTGAAAGGAGGCAGGCATACACTGACAGGTCCTTTCTCTTTAAGAAGAATGCATATGCCTTTGCCTCTGCTTCTGCTTGGGGTGAGACAACACACAAAACAATGCTGTCATTTAAACCAGGCTGCTAATACCTGATCCTGCAAGGGTTAAATGGTGTCATTGCAGTTTCACTTCCTCTCAGACAGAGAGAACTACACTGTATGAAATAATTTGTTTATATTCCTTTCCTGTTCCAGACAGAGTTAGCAAGCACATTACTATGACTACTGCATCAAACACTTGCATTCCTTTCGCACAAAGCAATTTAAAATGAATTTTTTTGAGTAGGTTTTCTTTTCTTGACCTCTTTTCTAAATGAAAGTGCTCCTCAGAAAATTTAGCATTAGGTAAGTAATTGGCCTGGATAAAAGCCTTTGCCCTCTAGAAGCATTTTCAAGTGTTTGGAGTGATAAACTCCATGTTTAAGGAGCAGTAATCCAGCAGACCGTTGTGATTCTGTAAGTGGCAGATAAAATAGATGTGCAAGTTCAGGTATGAGTTTCAAGAGAATGCGTCTTGGCTGCTGTCAAACAATCACTGGATAATGCAAAGTAAAATGCTTTTTTAAAGAAGTTTTGTGAAATCTATGAGCCTGTTGGATCAGAGATAAATGACTGCTAAAAGAAAAGCTCATTGACAGCAGCATGTGTGACCAGGCTATAGGTAAATTCAGTATGAAGCACCTAAATGGGGACAAGGTGGGAAGAAGGGAAAACCCAGGACGTACAAGGCTAATTCCCAACTCTGCTGTACAATGCTCAACCTTTCTTGCTCAGGCTGTACTCTCTACTCAGTTGCACAAGAAATGGTGACAAGATTAACGTCAAGCTACCAGAACTTTTTTAGGTTACTATAAGGAATAAAAGCAGGACAGAAGTGCCTGGGGAAAGGTATAGGAAGGGAAAAGAGATGCAAGGAGCAGAAAGAAGGATTTCTTCCACTGTGCTAACTTTTTCTCTTCTGTAGTCTTCTTTGGGCAGCCTAGCCTAGCCAGGGACAGCTGTGCAAGCTGTAATATGACACAAATCCTTTTGCCTGACACTTTTGTATTCCCTGCTACCTTATTTCCTCTATTCAAAACAAGCAGGAAATGTCTGCAAGGACTACATGTGTATTTAAATGATGCAGAAGATGATCCTGTGGAGAAGATGGCTTTGTTTCTTGACTCCATCACTCTTCTCCATTGCCATGGTAGGTCATTCCCATGTGCCCTTTCAATGCTGCTCCTTTCCCGCATTTTTTCCTCTGCCTGCCTTAAAATTAAATCAGACAGAGCCCTGGCCCAGGACAGCAGGCTGCCACTCAGTTTTTTTCTAGCAGGAATTTCAGTGGAAGGTGGGAATTAATTGTGTGGCAGGACCGGAAAAGGCTTTTCATCTGGAACAGAAGCATTTCTCCATTGCAAAAATTTCTTGCAATGGAGAAACACTTGAATATTCTTAATTTCAAGGAAACTGCTGGTAGTTTTCATGGGTTGTTGGCCAAAGATTTATTATGCATGTGTATTTAAATAAAGGCCGTGATATTTGCTTAGCAGCAGGAGGACATTAGTGTGTGACAATGCTGCCCTGCATCCATTCCCTGAGATCTGTCCAAAGCAACCTTCCCATGCACTGTATGAAAAAATAGTCCCCTGAGTTGACTTCTCTTAAACATGTCAACCCAAAACTTCCCTCTGTAGTTTTCTATAATGCTGTTACTCACCTTCATGCTCATTTTCTTAATTAATTTGCAACAATCTGCCTTTCATGTGAACGATTTTAGCCTTTGAGGCAAGTAGGAATAGAGACTAGTGGCTCATGTGGCATGAGCTCAGTTCCTCCATCCCAGGAAGCTGCCTCCATGCTCCATAGGCACAGACTGAAACTACTGAAGGAAGGAAAAGTTTGTTTAGTGCTGGATGGGAGTAAATATTAAACTTCATTTCACATGATGATTCAATGGGTGAGGGAAACTCTGGGAGCTTAGAGGAACCCTGCAGAGGAGAAAACAGAGGCATGGAAGACTGATGATTTACACTTAGTGTTTGAAAGACATATAAACAAATCCTAGTTAAGTCCCTCTGACAAGTGAATCACTGCCACCAGTTTTAAAATGTCAAATGATCCTAATGTTCAAAATGATTGCTGAGATGGCAGTTCTTTTCTAAATCCCTGTTTTCAGTTGCCCCATATCTTACCTTTGGAAGTGAAATTCTTCCATTAGCCTTGACTTGGAAATGAAAAATTGTGCACTTTGAAAACTCAATTTCAAACAATGCTACCCAGCATAAAGTAGACTCTGTTCTTCTGAAAAATGTGTGGCTGCCTGACATTTTCTAGCAAAGCTGCTGGCTTTATAATTTTCAGACTTATGATTCTGACAGGTTGGGAAAAATGTGCAAGTAGAAATACTCCGCAAATATTAGGGCTTAGGAAAAATTGCTCTCTATTTGGCAGAAGTTGATTTTCATCTTTTATGTTCAGAAAAAAAAAAAGGAATTACTGGTGACACAGATAGTCTTAGAGAGTTTTGAAACCGTTCTTTCAGCTACAAATCACCATCTGATTTTATTAAAGGGATTATTCAAGCACATCATACAGCTCCTGGATAGGTACAATGATACAAGTCTTGTGTTCTGCATGAGCTCTACTACCATGAAGCCCAAAGCTCACCTGGTTACCTGTGGTTGGGTTTGTGGCACTGCAGCCAGGGCAAGGCAAACACTCAGGGTGTGGTGGAGACAGGACCACAACCCAAGCAGCATTAATTGCAGGCCTTGTGGTGATCGAGGCTCCAGAGAATGTGCTTACCATGGATAAGGGAGCTCCAAATGGAATTTTAAAAAATAAGGATTTTTTTTAAGCTCCACGAATATTTGGATGAAGGAGAGGAAGTGCTCTGGTTCCCTGCCTCTGCAGTGGGAAGGGCTGCTTGTGTTTGGTGACTCCACAGACTGACAGTTTTGCCTGCAAACACAGCCCTAGGTCAGCAGCTGAGCTGTGGCTACCAGGAAAGCAGGACGTGTGTAACAAAGCAGGAAAGCAGAACGTGTGTAACAAAGCAGGAAAGCAGGACGTGTGTAACAAAGCAGGTACCCTGGAGCAGGGGCTGTCTCTCTGTGCCCCACAGGCTCACTGAGCTGGATAAGGTGAGGGTGAGCAATCACTCCCTGCTCTGCTGAACCTGATCAAAGTATTTCCAACTAATGGCTTGGTAATAACAGGGGGGCTGAGAGAGACTGTAAAGGCCGACAGGGGTCCGCTTTTAAAAATCAGGAATCATTGCTCTCACAGCAGAGGGGTGTCTTTTAATTATACTTTATACAAATCCGTCTTATAAATGGTTAAGGACGGGCGAACAACCAGTTCCTACCTAGGCAGCAATCTCCCTCTGGCACAGATCCATTTCATTTCTGCAAAGTACTTAAGTACAGCTTAACTTTAACCACCTGAACTGTCCCACTGGAGCCACGGAGATGACTCATGAACTAAAGTTAGGCCCCTGCTTGCGTATCCTGCTGACTGTGGGCTTCTGCAGTATCTGCTGCCAGATGTTTGGGAGAGGAAATGAAAGAAACTCTGTAGTGGACAGTTAAGGGAGTAATTAACTAACAGAGGAAACTTTGTATGTCTTCCAAATATCTGAAAAGTGATCTAACGTGACAGCTGATATTTTGGTAGTCCAGACATAGGTTTAAACAATTTTTAGTCTACGGATGTCTTGAGCTTTTATGTTTCGTCTCCTGGATTCTTCTCCAATGCTCCAGTCTGTCCACACTGGGCTTTATCAACCTTGTGGTTTTATCCGAATTTAAATATGCATTAATATTCTTCATTAAATACAAAATTGCAGGGTAAGAAGAAAGAAAAGTGCTATGCTCAATGGATGTAATGCTTCACTGTAGGAAGGGTAGAGTAGAAGATGGTGGGGTTTCCAGCATACCTCTACTTTTGCAATCCATAGTCTGGTTTTCTTTTCTTTTCTTTCTTCCTTTCCAGCATACTCATCTTTCACTCGGATTCTCTTCCAAGAGCTCTTTCTGAGAGCACAGCACAATCTCTGTACGAATAGCACAGTGCTGGGATAGTTAACAGGAGACTGCAGCCTGCAAATCTCACAACAATTTCCTACGCCATGAGCAGCACCCATCACAATAAGGTCTTTCATTGGGATTATACAACCCCGCACAATGCCCCACACCGGGCAGCTCCCACAGCCAGAGCCCAGCGTTAAAGGCAACCCTTCCCACAGATCCCACCCTCCGGTGCGTTCCCTGCAGGATGCATTGGGCAACCATCACCGGCAGGACCTCGTGCATTTTGTGGAAGTGCTGTTTTTCCAGCTCTAGGTGATGTGGAGTTTCAGAAAAAAGTGTTGCAGACTTGCGACAGGCTGTCACAATCTGAGAGAGAGAAAGTGAGAGATTTATTAGGGGAATCTCCTTTGCCTCAAACACAGCTTTCTTTGAGGGCTGACGCTTCATTTCTTCCTGGTGTCACCTCCGAGGGCTCTAATTCCCCAAGTGACTGCAAGAGGATAAAACTCACCATCTTCTTTTCACCATCTTTGTCACCGGTGTGGACTTAGCCTGTTGCTTCCTGAAATTCCCCTGGACTGCTCATATACAAATGACCATCTCCGATCCTACCTGAGCTGTTTCCATGGGGCCAGGCTGGCTGAGCTGCTGCTCCATTTGCTGGCAGTTCCTTGCAGAGGTCAGCCCCTGGCTGGGTCTCACACTTCCCTTAAAAGCAGGCTGCTGCAGCACAGGCCTGACAGGCTGGAAGGGGACTGAGCGGGAAGCCTTGTCTTGCTAATGCATTGGGGGGGTGACTTTATTCTGGAATAAATTCCTCTGGAATGAAGGCATGCAGGACAATCCTTTCTGGGGTCACCGGCTTAGTTTTGAAAAGCAGTGGGAGAAATAGCACACAAGAGGCCACACTCGAAATGAAACTAACTGCTTCAAATTCCTTTGGTGTGACTCCTGCCTTTCCTTAACATCCATGGGAACTCTGCCAGTAATTGCCCTTGTGCTACAGTTTCTCCCTTTGTATTAGCCTCCAGCAAAGCCTGGCATCCACATCAACACAAAAGATGGCACAGCACTGATTTCTAGTCTGAAAAAGCACACAAAGGTATTGTGAATATGCACCTTATTCTTAACTTTCATCCTATATGACAGCTACTTTTAGTCATGTCATACCCTATACAGCAAACCTCTCTTCCTTGCTAGCACTGGAAGGGAAACAAAGGCTTGTTGTTTCTCTGAAGTACTAGATCTACTCTTAATTTCCATCCAGAAAAGCCCTTCCCAGTATTTATTCTGTCCAGAAAAAGATCATCGATGGCAGTGGGTGAAATACTGACTGATATTTTAGAAAGTTCCTTCACTGCTCTTCTAGCAGAGGAGCCAGGAAGGGAATATATAGCTAAAGTTCCTCAGTCCCACTACGTACCCCTAATGCCTAAAAAGTCCTTCGGGTGTATCTTAGAATTATTACTCAGCTTTTCAGTCTACTCATATGCCTATATGACATGCACAGCCACCATCAGTCCTGTCCCATACTGAGTCTAGGATATAATTCGGGACAAAAATCAAACACTCAGCTGGACAAGGGCATTCAAGAAGGTCATATGCTATTTTCTCTGGTTGGGAAGGACAGTTTCCGTAGGATGTGGTTCCTCTCTTTCGTGTCTTTTGAGCAGGGTTTGAGCAAGGAGCCATCCATCTGGGGCATTCTCGCCTCCCCCTGGGCAGCTGCTGTCAGGGCTGGCAGCTCTTGCACAGCAGCTTCTCCATCTGGGAAAGCAGAGTCCCCACCCTTGGTGCCAAGCCGTCAGTCTGCTTGGATTTTTGCAGTCTGGGCTCACGCTCCCGGGTAGGTGGGTCAATAACACTAAGAACTTTATTAAAAACTAGGCCTAGGCTCATCAATACACACCAATATAAAATGGTTTCAGGGCATATGATCATTCACAGAGTATCAGCTTGCAATTGGCACTGCCTTACCTTCCCGTCTGGGGAAGTGCCTTTGAAACACCATCGGTGTTACTTGTACTGGGCCAGCAGCTCTCACCCTGCTGTGAATGAGGAGGAAGGAAAGAGCACACAATTCCCCGGGCTCCTTGTGCAAAAAGCAGTTGCAGTCCAGCCCCTGTGGGTCTGCCCTGATGAGGCTCCTGCCCATTATGGTTTTCTGTGTATTGCAGCAGGAGACATGCGCTGATCTGTCTCACTGCTTGGCAAGAAGTGAGAATAAAGAAAAGCTGCAGCTTTCTAAATAATGCTGCACCTCCTGTTCTGGACTGCATCCTAAACCTCGCTGGGAGGTGCTCCAGCACAGCTGCTACCTCTGTACCTAGACCTGATGCCAGCTGAGTCCTTGGCACTGAGGTCCCAAGGCACTTCCCCGGCCTTGGGACATCCCATACCAGGGGAGTAGGAGGCATCATTTTGGGAACCCCCCCCTTATCTCAATTCCACAGGTTGTGACAGGGAGTTTAAATAACATTTGCCACTGTGGTTTGACCAACAAACCAAAATGTTTCCAGCGGCCCCTCACCTTTAAGGAGGATTGGAAGAGTGATGCAGGGAGTTTGGTCTGCAGTCAGCCCCTTCTGTCCCTTCAAAAAGGGGATTCTGGATTTGGATGGCAAATACTTCATTTGCAGGTAGGTTTAACCACAATATCTTCCCAACTCCAGTTCTTTGCTGTAGGCATCAGATATGTGACTTTGCCACTCTTTTCAGCCTCACACTGTTTTGTTATTTAATATTACCATGTACAATTCTGGGTGAACTGTTTCATATATACTTCTGAGAAGAAAATTTGTTTCTATAAATGCATAGATGCATATAGCAAATCAAACTGGTAAATTAAAACTAGCATCATCTCATCCAAGTAAAGGGACTACACTACAAGACAGCTGTATTGCAAAAGTGCCTTGTAATACCCATTTCATCCTTGTAAACAATGCATCTCTTTAAATGTGGGCTGCAAAAATCACACACAATACTTTGGTTCAGGAATCCACTGGCTGATTTTCTGAATCACTGTTTTTAATATAGGGGATGTGGGCGTCTAAAAAGCCTTCTATATATAAATCTGAAGAGCCATCTCATTCTGTTTCTGCAACTTATTTTACCAGTTTCCCCTGATTCACTTTTTAGTGAATGCTGAGCATTTTAAGAGTAGAGACTGAGCAAAAATGCTCCACATAGATCATTACAGTTTGCAGCTTCGTGACTTCCCAAGAGGTTATTATATCTCAAGCAGTGAGAAACAGCTCTCACTGTGTAAGAAATTATTCCATTGTGTAGTATTATTCAAGCAATTAGAAATCATACTGTGTACAAAATAATGTATCTCTAGGTAGAAATTTTGGGTGTTGTACCATGCCTACTTAAGTGCGTAGCTACAGCAAAAGAAGTACTGTGTTAACAATATAACCGTTTCTAAATCAAAAGACTAACAAATTCATAAAAACAACAACATACTGTAATTGAAATGCACAGCTTCATTTGCTTTAGACATCAAAAGTCCCAGTTCCAGAGTCTCCTGGATTCTTGATTTCCCTGCCATTTATAAATTGCTTGTCTGGCCAAGGAGAATGAGCAATATCTTACAGCATGGAGAATACGTTCACAGGAAACAAGAGGTAACTTCCCTTGCCTTCCACAGCATTCCTGATTCTTAACTGCTCCAAAACACCCAAAACCTGGCCTTGCATTTTTCTTGGCTAGTACAACATACTGCCTTAAGACTAAGCAGAACATTTTTAAGAATTTCTAGAGACCTGTAGTCAGCCTTTTTCTTTAGAAAATTAGATTGTGTCAGCATATTAGCTTGAAGCATCATGTTAAACCCAGCTTTGCAAATTATATAGATGTGGGCTAAGAGGGCCAGAGCTTACCAATTACCCAGCTCTTAGAGTAGATCTCTTTTATAGAAAGAAGCAGAAAAAGACTAATTTATTTTTGAAGTCAACTAGGATACTTTTATTGCTATTGGCTTCATTTGATAAGCTCCCAGGTGCTTTACAGTGATATTGATGAAAAAAAGTGGCACAACAAGCCAGTGAGGGAAGGAGGTACAAAAGCATGATTAATACCTACCTAAAACTCACAGTCAGTGCCAGATGCGACCACAGGAGGAAGAGCTCCCATCTTGAATGATCCCAGCATGTGGCTGCTTAACGAGGAAATGTTTGGTGTAGAGAAGCAGGATGTCCATGGTGTAGGCTGGTCCAGAGCTTGGAAACCCCTCCCAGCTCCTGGCAGACAGCCCACCACCAAACTCTGAGCTCAGGACCTCCCAGCCCATGGCTGTAACTCCCTGCATCCCTGGGGAGGCAGGAGGCACGCTGTGAGTTAAGTCTTGGTGACCCTTCTCCACAGCTGGGACCTTCAGGTACTGCTGAAGAACTTTCTCCCACTCCCTGAAGTGGCCAGGGACTCTCGAGGGGCTCGGGAGCGCCTGTGAGAGGTGGGTCACTGCAGGACTGGGGGATCCAGTGCTGAAGGCACACTCCAGCAGGCACTGCACCAGTCTGGCCCAGCCATCCCAAGGCTTTGGGACTCCATTCAAGTTGTTGGTTGACACTGGGCCTCCTCGCTATAAACCATCCATAAAAGCCCCAGGGTTGGGGGGAAGGAAAGAGTGAGTGTGAGAGAGGTAGGAAAGCACAAACACCTCTGTACGTAATGTCTGCATTTCATAAGACTTTCTGTTACCATGGCAATGAGCATGGTATAAATACCCAGACAGATCTCCCTGGTGGCAGTGCATTCTGCTGCTCCCATGCTGCAGGGCCAGTCTGTGTACAGACATTTTGATGGGCATCTGCAAACCCTCTCTGGTAAAACTGTCCATGATTTTGCTCAATCTCAAGCCTATAGTTCACTGAGCAAAAGGGCTCTTTCCACTTCATTCACCTCAACTTACTTTCTGGCTCCTACAAACAGGGAAATGAATTCTTTCAAATCATAAAGATGGAGGATTGCATCCTTATTAATTTGTATTCAGGCTAAATAATCTATAGGAAGAGCTAACATTTTACGTGCTTTAGTAATATTTGGAGTCAGACTCAGCACAAGCATTTCCAATAACAACTTAGTGTGATGAAAACTGCTAATGCTGTTGAATTTTGAGTTGTAATGGAGTTATAAGAGATCCAGGTTAGCCAGTCACAGAGAAGCATAGCCTTAAGCTGAGTGCAATAATTAAAAAATAAGTGCCTGTTTCATAACACAGAAACCCTTCAATTGATTTTTTTCAGGGTGGGTGCAGTCTTGCATGAGATGTAGACAGAAATAGGTGGATTTTGTTATAAAAATCAAGCATGATCCTATGCACAGAATCTAAACATCTTATTTTAAAAGGTTCTCTGCCCCCTAATTCATTTGACAGGTATGGTAATGACAGTGACCAGATTTGCCAGGACATCTCCTTTCCATTCACCCCTTGCTTTTTGAGTGTACAATTGAAGAGAGGAAAATGGAACAGTGGAAGGATATACAGGTTCCTTTATATCACATCTATGCAGGATGACGAACAAATTCAGAAGGGGAAAAAGCACATCTTCATTTGGAAATGAGGTTTGCTTTTATGCAGAGGAAACTCAGTCAAACTTAAATCCAAGCTGGGCAAGAGAGCTGGTATTTTCCACATAAATTAGCTGGGTAAATTACATATGGGAATCCCACATAGGTTAACCCAACCTGTTGTGTGGAGAACAAAATAAAAATGTCAAGCTGCCTGATTTTATCTTATGACAGTTAACAGAAGATCAAGCCAAAATGGAAATGAGAGAAATGTGCCTTGAAAGAAATCCATACTAGGATTAATTTCTTCCTGTATTCCTCCTGGTAACAAGCATGTAATATGGAAACAAATGGGGCTGGGAGCAGGAGGAGAGTCATGGAAAAGCCAGGCGATGGGACGAAAGAACCCTTCCTGCTACCAACACTGCGTCACTTCTGACAAGCTGAAATTTTCCAGAGCAGCATTTATTCTCCCTTTAGGTTCTGAATAATACAGAGAAGAGGCCAGTAGAGCCCAAATGTGAGGGAGAAGCAAAAAAGAGCAAATGTCTCCCTTAGCCTAACTGGGATGGGTTTGCAGTTAAAACCATGAAGAGTAATTATTTTTTAATCCCAATTTCTCACCTTAAAATGAGTCTATGCTTCTTCCTCCAGCAAAACTGTCATTTCCTCCATCTCCTCACTTTTTATTTCTAAGCCAAACAATTAAAAATAACAAGGAAAAGCAAGAGAAAGCACCAAAGGAGTTTGGAAAAGGAAAATCTGCGTTGGCAGCGAGAGCTAGTCAAGATGTACGTTCATCACATTGTGTAATCAAGACAGTTCGAATAGAACTGCATTGTAATCCCATGTTAAACTGAATCAGAGCTCATACAACCCTTCACACTAAATAATGTCATGATCCTGCAGTACTTTTAGATTGAAAACCCTTCCAGGAACTGAGAAATTGGTTTGACCTTTCCTTGGACACAGGTGAGGTGATTCATGTAACAACTGCAGGGGGAAGGGGACATTGCATGAGTCACTTCTGTTTGTTATATGACAAGCACCTTCTCCTAACTGTTTACTTCACCAACTTTCATTTCCATCTGCCGCCCTTTGACCATGACAGAACATGTCATCCCCAAGATGCGGCTCACACCTGCTTCTTAGTGCCAAAATTAATTACAGGGGCTATTCAGTGGACCCAACCAACTTGAACAGAACAGAAAATTCTTGCTTGAACTGAAAAAACACTTCTCAGCCACTGGTATGATTCTGATCAGGGACCCATCATTGTGGTTGAAGCCGATGGAGGAGCAAAAAATGGTTTCCTGATCAGCTGGTTCTTTCAGGCATTAACCACTTCTAATAAAAAATATCCCAAAATAACAAATACCATCACTTCTAATAACAAATATTCCACTCAGTTAGCTCTGTAGTCTATCTAGCTCAACAACTCTCTATCCAATAATGGCCAAACCCAGATGCCTAGGAGAGTTTAGAAGTAGAGGGCAAGTATTTTCCCTCATTTCCTTGTTTCTAGAAGTCCATAGCTCAAGGACTTGCCTGTTCTAAGATTCCTGGGACAGATTCCCCATGTCATAAGCATGCTTTTTTCTACAGGGATAAATACCTGCCTGCAAGCACTAGAATGCCCTGTATGCACTTTCCCATGCTGTCCTGAAGATCAGGGACAGCTCTTGCCAAAGGTGAATGCTGCTTTGTAACTCCAAATGTTCAACAAGTGCTTCCATGTGACTTGTGGGGATTTTCCCAAGCCATTTGCCTGAAGACAGAAAGAGAGCTAATGGAGAAAAAAACCCCAAAACTCAACACTTCAGAAAAATCTTAGGCGAGTATTACAATTTAAAAAGTGTACATTTGGTGAATGAGAAATAGAAAATACTAGGAATGGGCTGAAGGATTATTTTTTTAACATTTCCCTTCCATGTGAGTAGAATGATAATTGTGTCCTTGATGTGTCAGTATCAGTTACACACTGAGAGAATTTTTTTAAGATGGTTTTTTAGACTTAAATCAGAACACATGCACCAAGGTGAACATGGTGCTGAGGCAGGAGCACTGTCACTTCCCTAAGAGGGGCAGCATCACCACTATCTATCAGTGACACACTCTGTAAAAAGGCAAAATCCTCCATAAAAGCCTTTCCAGTAATTTTGGGAAGCTGCAGGCAGGATATCCTCTGATGTCACATACTCTGATGTGAGTATAACCCCCAGGATGTCCCAGATATGGCCTTGTGTTAGCTTGGAAGCTGGACAAAGTTACTGTCTGCAGGCTTTTGCACATCTATCAGAAATGGGACATGGAGCCCTGGAGTGTGTTACAGACAGGTTTATAAACAAGGAGAGAGAGACATGCAAGCCTTTCCTTTCCTCCATTCGATTCCAGGACTGTGGGTGAGCTGGGCATGCATTGCCATGCTCTTTACAGTGAATAAAGACTTTTTTTTTTTCTTCCTGCTGTTATCACCGAGAGGTGATAGCCATGTGACTGCTCTGCATTCAGCTGGCACCTCTGACAGTCTCGCCTGCACTCTGTCCACCAGCACTTGACAGGGGCCAGTAACCTCAGATTAAAGGGATGACTCTGAGTGCCTGTGCATGCTGCTGCCCAGGGATAGCTGCTCCACGCCTGCAGGAAGGTTGTGGTAGCCGAGGAGAGAATTCCTACAGGTAGATAAGCACATTCAGAATAAGAGAGCACGATGATTTGGAGGGGAAAGTCAGGACATCCAGCAGAGAATCTGCAGGAAACTAGGACTATACTGATGGGGATTAATAAGAGAAACGTTTTGCCTAATGCCGGAGGAGATTTTAAATTGGACAGAGAGAAAAAAAAAAAAGAAATATTTTTGCGAAATACTAAAACCTCAAAAAAATAGCAATGATCATTTTGCAGCTGGATCGATAAAAATATACTTCATAATCCATGGAAATCTGGTACAGTTCTCTGCTTACTGTGGCATTACATCCCTTGGTATTAACTGGAAAGGCAGCAGAGTATGTGTGCGTATGAGTGAGTGTGACAGCACTCAGGAGGATGAGAATGGAGCTTTTTTCTTTTTGACTGCCTTTTAATGAAGGAAAAAATGAAAAATTCAAAGCTTTGCCGCGTGATACTGATCTCCACATTTGGCATCTGGGATTAATTCTGCAGGCTTGCTGTGTGTGGATGCCCCTCCACATCTCCAGCAGAGAGACTGGGAGTGCAGCATCCAGCCCAAGGTGCTGCTGTGTCCCTGCTTCCTGGGGATATTGTCTCATCACAGCCACGAATCAAAACAAAACAAAAATCCAAGCAGGCATCTGCAGAATTGGTTTATAGACTTAACATTCAGGATGAGTTACAGCAACACCTGACTACCAAACTATTGCATTTACTAAATATTCAAGCAGACAATGCAAATAATTCCAGATAAAACCATTTCTTTGTGAGAAAAAAACATGGAGCGACAGGCCAGGATCCTGTTTGGCTTACGTTGGGCATATTAAATGAATCTTAGCTGGTGTTGATAAGTCTGTCAATCTACAAGAGGGGGAAAAATGCCTTAAAGGAAATAAGCAGAGCGGGAAGAAGGAAATCTGTATTCAGGACAGTGCTCTGGGTACTGGATTGCAGCAGTGATGGAGAGAGTGGAGGTGAAAGGAAGAAGCACATACTATTCCATGTGCTGTCCTGATTATCAGGCAAGGTGGCTGCGGCACTGTGAGTTATTTGACTTGGAATAGGTGTGTAAATAGCAAGTAAATGTTATCTCTGATCCTTTTAAGATTTTTAATAGCTTTTTTAGATTCAAATGTTGAGAAACATACAAAGAAGCTGACAGTGGTATACCTGGAAAAGAATGGAGAGCAGCTACCTATGTAGTTTCCATGGATGCTGTCTTCAACACAGGGACAATCCTTACCCAAGGGAGTGGAGGGCACTGACAGGGTGGTGTGCTAACACCACTTCTTTTGCCCTAGCTGAATATGGGAGCATTTTAAAAAGCATTCAAGTGCAGTTCTGAACGAGAAGCCAAATGTCTCAATTAAATCCATGCAGTGCCAGACTTAATATCCCCTGCTGAGAGGCAGGGCCATATTTGCATGACTGTACAGGCTTCTGCACTGGAGCTGGACAGGAAAACTTATTTCAGAGTTACTAAGTGCTGTACAAAAGTAAATATTTAGACATCTGCACATACAAATGCACACTTGATGGGTTTATAAATGTGCTTATGTAGTTAGGCACCTGATCTTGAATCTTTGTGAACATTAAGTGATAAAATCCTCCTGGAAATCCCACCAAGCGTGGTGTTTTGTCTTCTACTATCCATTCTGTAGGATCCAGCCCACTGACTGTCACTGAGGCCTAATTACTTGTATTCCTCTGAATATGGAATGGACACTTCTGCATCATGTAAATACCTTTTAATTTCTATTGTTTTCAGCCACCTGAAAAAGAGATCAAATAGAAGATAAGGCGCAGAATCTCTAACAGGGCAGCACTTGTCTGGATGCCCACATCAGCCTGTGGCCACAACTCCCTTCCTCATCCATTGCTTCGAGACTTTACACTGTGAAGATGGACAGATGTCCAAGGCAAGGAAGGGTCCAAGGCAAGGAAGGATCCAGAAAGGTGGTGGCATTTCCAGGGTGACAAGGAGCACAGCTCCTGCCTCAGTCCTGGCCATGGCCTGCTGTCACAGGCTCAAAACCACTTGGAAGGGCTGGACATGTCCTGCACAGCCCTGGCACAAAGCAAGCTTGTGCAGTTTGCCAGTGATGTTGATTCATCAGGTCCTGCAGGGAGCAGTATTATCTGGAGGAATGAGGGGCAATAATGTTTGACCTGACAGGGATGTTCACAAGTCATTCTGGAGGCACCCAGATTCTCAATAATGAGGTTTCTGGTGCAACTGCCAAATTTTCCTTTTCATTTTCTCCTTCTTCTTGAGTTAACTTAGGTAACCTTGGATGTACACATATGCAGCAAGCTCTAGTCTCAGTCAGTGGACTGGCTGTCAACCACAGTCAGGTGACATCCTGGCCTACTTTATATGTGAACAGCATCTTGCAGCTGAATAAATGGCTGATTATGAGCAACCTCTGCAGAGCAATCTGTGGAGACTGTTCTACCTGTGACTGATAGGCACACTGTGCCCCCTCCTCACCACCTGAGGGATTTGCACTTGACCAGAGTTACAAGTGTATTTATGAATTCCAAACTTTGTTATTGTAATTCCCTATTCCTGCATATACAATTACCAAGTTTAAAGAGAAAATCAATTTAGAACATCACATCTTCTCAAAAGCACGGCCTGCAACCAACAATACCTCATCCTCTATATCCTATTCTCAACTCTGCGGCTACCCTGAATACTGAAAAAGATATTGAAAAATCCTATTTTCCTTTCCCGTGGTCTTCAGGGGAGTGCATAACCTACCCAAGGGCTGGCTGCACTGCGTGTCATTTGGATCTCCCACAACAGCTCCAGTGGTCAACGATCAAGTTTGTGCCAGAGCAAACTTTTAGAAGAGAACAGGAAGAAGCCACACTTGATTTGAAGGGAAATTCAAGGCAATTTCTTTAGTTCTGATCCAGCTACTTATCATTTGTGAGGGTTACCTAGACTCCTGTGATGAGTGCTGAAGAGCCACGTATTTTAAAAAGGTGAGAGGAAACTGTACATACACAAAACCCACAAGTATGGACACATATTTCCAATCATTTTTTAAAAAGCTGCTCTATCTACTTCATAATACAACCTTATCCTGTGGACATGTCACACAAAGGTTTGAACAACCTCAGAAACGAAAAGTGAGCATTGCTTCAAGGTCAGAAGCACTAAGTACTTACTGCAAACACACTGATAATTAAACCACTTACTTCTTCTTTTTTTTTTTTTTCTGTCAGGATTTGTCCATTTAATAATACACATGCCTTTCTGCAATCAGTTGAATTCCAGTATGTGCCTGATTCTGAAGAGCAAAGC
>VYZR01025956.1:81402-92174 GCA_013400675.1 Oxylabes madagascariensis
AAAAAACAAAAAAAAAAAAAAAAAAAAAAAAAAAAAAAAAAAAAGGACAGTTTTCTGATGGGTTAATGAGCTGCATCAGCTCAATGAATATGAAAGTCAGCCCAAGGGTGAGTCAGGATCATGTAGGAGGGAGTGTGAAGAGCAAGGAAGATTGACCCTTTTCAGAGTAGAAAGTGATCAAAAGAGCTCAGTTTGTCTCCACTAATGGTATCCTTAGGTGGGAATATAAAGTAGATGCCTGGAAACAGACAGAATTTATCCTTGCTGTTCTGGCTCTGCAGTAATGAATTTATATTTCATTTTCTTTCCTTTCTATGCTCAGCTGGCATGTTCTACCACAATTCATAGCCTGAGAGTGTTATAGAGACCCCCTTCAAGCACAGCATCTCTACACTGCTAGGAAAATCTGTCTCTCAGATATTTCACAAATACAAGAGGCACTGAAAACCATTAGGTATCAACTGTGACCTGCCCTGTTATGGAGTCTAGTGGAGAAGCACATAAGGGGAGCTAAGAGCAGCACAGTTGTCAGACTGTGAAAGTCAGCCTGTGACAATGAAATGCAACCTTGGCTGCTCCATTCTTTGATACCTTCAGACCAAGACTGGGCACTTTCCTCATGACATGCTGTGCCAAGCACAAGGTACATAACATGTTATGCTCTGCAACACTGTTAGTTCAGTGAAATTGAAGGTTCTGTGATATAGTGGAGGTCAAAGAAAATAAGCTCATATTCCATAAATCCGTAAAGCACTGATTACACAAAGGGGAAAAGAAATATATACCAAAGCAAGACTTTTTAGTTAATGAGCACAACCAATTCCCATTGTTCTTCCAAAACAAAGAGGAATTCTCCCTACATCCCTCATTTTGGATTAGTAATCCTTATCTAACAGGAGGAGAGCTCCCTTTCTTTTGATCTGTGGACATGAGCATCAAACCAGCAATTACAGCAATTGCAGGTGTCCTCTCTGTTTTTAGAAAAGTAATTTTTGAAAGCACATGTGGCATCTCAGCATTCTCCTAGCAATGTTCTGGAAATGCTTTTGCCACTTCTGCTTCTCTCATGATGTAAGAAATTATGTGCTCTGCCCCAGACTTTTCCTGCTCAGGCTGTGATGGAAGCACAGGCAGAATGTGCATCAAAAGGGCTACATGCCATGTGGAGACCTTCAAATCCTTCAAAATGTAATCTCTATTCTGACTGCAAAATCTGAAGAAGATATTTTATTTCAGCAAGGCTCTCAGCCTCTCTTCATGGCTTAAAGAGAAATATTTTCATTTCTCGCTCTTCGTTATCACTTTTTACATTCAGAACACATGCAGACAAACCCAATGTGAACTACAGATATAAAGTGGTGGGTGTCTGTCCTGGCAATAGTCTGTAAGTCTTCTTTTAAGGAGTCTTTTTGTAAGACTCCTTGAATCAGAATCCTCTAGTGGACTAGTTATCCAGTTAGTTAGCTTTCATCCCCATCAGTCATGAGAAGTTATGGATTGTATTTCTCCTGCCTCAATTTGAAACTAGTCTAGCTTCCTACAGTTCCTTAATTTCTCTAACTTTCTCTCTTTTCCCTATGACTAACTTCTTTTTTTCTGAGTTAAACTTTGTGACAGGCTTCTACCCATGGTCCAGGAGTAGTGTAAATAGTGACTGTGGTTCTGTAGCAAGTTGGTTTCCTGTTGCAACATCACCCACACTAAGGAAACCACATCTGCGCAGAGATGGACCCGTTTTAAGAACAGTTATTTTTAGGTTGTAGAAGATTATCAGTCATTGAGACAAAGGGCTCAGGTGAGTCCTTAAAAAATTAGGAGAGTAAGGAAAGCCTTCTGACATACTGAGATACTGGAGGCAGATGGGAGAAATACCATTTGCAGGTCACTCTGCTTAGGGAAATTAATTATTATTTCAAGACAGTTTGAAAGTTTTTGTGTTTGAAAATGAAACAGTGCTCTGAAGGGAAGGACTAAACAGGCTAATGGAGGAAATTGTTGTGGGCTACAAGACAGGCTTTTCTACTTCAGGGTGGGCAGGGTGGATGTCATCCTCCATCTTCAGGGCTCTTTTTGCCACTTCCCCTGCATGTTCTGAGTATTGTGATTTATGGCTGTTATCACAGGAGAGATGAATGCCCTGGCCAGGTTGATCCCTGCCTGCTGCTCGGTGCAGATGTGTGTGTGCGTGTGCCCCCAGCCACGTCTGCCCCTTCGGGCACCCAGGCTGGATGCATGGGAGGAGCCCGAGTCCTCCCCTGTAAAATACTCTGAGCTGATGAACACCGGCCCTGTCATTCACCTGTCCTTTCTCACCCCTCTCCAAGATGTGGGGGTACAATTTGCCAGCACAGTGAAGCCCTGGACACAATTTCCTCATGCAATGTCGTGTTACAAACAAGGAAGTGATATGATACAAACCTGAGTTGGGAACATCTTCAACAGAGAAACTCTGGGGTGAAATGAAGGGACAGCTCCAGATAAGAGGTCAGGCTCAGCATCCTCTGGGGAAGTCTTCATTGTTTTCCTGTCACGTTTTAGACTGATAAATACCCCTTGTGCACAGAGATTTTTCGCTCTTTTCTGACTGGATTAACTGCAATTACGATAGAACATCTTTGCATGGAGAAAAGGGTCTGACCAGTGATTCTGGCAGCAGACATTTTGCACTACAGGACTACATGGTCTCTTTTTACCTTTTAGAAACAGATTAGGCTACACTGCAGAACACTGTTTGTACAGTATGAAAGGATCTATCTAGGGAAAGGTGCAGAATAATCACCTTTTAAGTACATATTTCACTGATTTTCAGCAGCTTTCCTATGTATACAAATCCATCCCTAGAAATGTTAGGGTTTTTATCTATGTTCTAGCAAGTCAAAGGAGCAGGAATTGGTTTAAGTTTTCATTCCTTATTTATTCCAGAAAATGTTCAGTTCTTATCTCCTGATGTACTGGTATTTTATGTACTGTACCTCTGAATAGTGCTCTACAATTTGCTAAAGAGAAGGAGGATTTTTTGTGTTTGTCTTCATAAGAAAACATATCATACATTTATGAAAAAAAAAATCAAAAAGACAGCTCTATATTTCTCTCTGCTCCAGAGCAGCCTTAACACAAACTACTGATAAGTCTAGTTCATATGCCTGTGTAGGAAACAGGTTTCCAAAGGCCTGTTCCAGAGAGCCCTGATTAGATAACACATAACAGAGAGAAACCATGGGCTAGAGGACTTTGTTTTCACTTGCAGCTCATTAGAGGCAGCCCAGAGCTAACCTAAGCCTCCTGGCTGGGAGATACTGGATCAGGATAAAACCAGGCACAGACAAAATAGCACTGTTTACACTTGATAGAGCTGTACCCTGAGTTCCCACATGATCAAAAAATAATAAGCCACTAAAGGAAGAGGCACAGTCTTCAAAAGCCTCAAAATCCATGCACGCAAATTGCTGCAGTCCAGTTCTTGTGAGGGTTCTTGCACTATAAAGCTGGCCAAGAAAAGCACTCTTAGTCTTATGAAGGTGACTTTACCCTCCTACTGTTTCAGATAGGAAATTAGACCAAACTCTTCTCCTGCTGCAGAGGATGAGACAGGAAAGTGGTGGAGGCAGGTCTTAACCAGTTCCAACTAGACTAGTCTTAGGGCTCTCTTAAGCCAAATTAAGAAGGCCACCTTAGAGGGAGGGAGAAAGAAGAGTGTCCATGTGTAGCTATTCTAATTTCTAAATTAATTTAGATAAATCAGTATGTGTTATGCGAGCAGGGCTTATTGTCAGAGAGGTAATTCTTAAAATGAGAAATAGAGTGGTGTCATCCATTACAAAGGAGTCATGGGCTGAAACTACTGCTGAATTGCATGATGCCTTCTAAAAATACCAGAATGCAAGGATTAGGTACAAGTGAGNTATGAAGGTGACTTTACCCTCCTACAGTTTCAGATAGGAAATTAGACCAAACTCTTCTCCTGCTGCAGAGGATGAGACAGGAAAGTGGTGGAGGCAGGTCTTAACCAGTTCCAACTAGACTAGTCTTAGGGCTCTCTTAAGCCAAGTTAAGAAGGCCACCTTAGAGGGAGGGAGAAAGAAGAGTGTCCATGTGTAGCTATTCTAATTTCTAAATTAATTTAGATAAATCAGTATGTGTTATGCGAGCAGGGCTTATTGTCAGAGAGGTAATTCTTAATTAAAATGAGAAACAGAGTGGTGTCATCCATTACAATGGAGTCATGGGCTGAAACTACTGCTGAATTGCATGATGCCTTCTAAAAATACCAGAATGCAAGGATTAGGTACAAGTGAGTTAATAAGGTGTTGTACTGCCTTCTGAAGGCTGCTTAAAATTAGCTGTGAATGTGCTTTTGCTTGTCCCAAATGCATTGCAGAAAGACAGATTTTTTTTTCTTCTCTCTCAGTCTTCCTTTGAGTTGTCATACTCTGAGAAGTCTGGGTCTGTAGGCACTAGAGGGAGAGAGATCGCTCTGTTGTTGCTCTTCTTTCCAAACTTGCTCTCAAGCCTGAAGGAATCAGTTCCAGTAAGTGATGTTCTGGGCTGAAGTGCAGTCATTTCCCCACACAATTTGTTTTGTTTGCACTGCAGCACCATTGGGCAGTGCTGTGATTTCTGGTGAAAGCACATTTTCACAAAAAGTGCCCACTTTCATGATCAAATCATTTCCTATAAACCTACCAACCAAAAGATAGAAGGGGCTACAGCTCTCCTGGCTGAACCCCAACTGACAATAAAATTTTGCTAGGATTTACTGAGATTCTACTGTGTCTTCTGCATTCTACAGCTGTGCAGAATGGTAACATTTTTTAGCATTTTGCACAGCGCTGCAACTAGCCACAGGCTATTAATTACTTCTGCAACCAGTAGGGCAAGGAATCTTCTACGCTTAACTGTAAGCTGCATAAATTGTGGGCTACATGCAGTTCTCAGGATGTGGTCTGTGCCCCACAAAAATCTCTGAACAACTCTCAGCCAGGTGCTGCCTGGCCCCATGCAAAGGATTTCCCGTCCCTCTGGCACAACAGGCTGTATTTAGTTAGGTGTAAGAAGCTGGTGCTTCCAGGTGAACTACAATTCTTGAAGAGAGGCGATTCCACCCTCAACCTACAATTTCTAATCTTCCAAAACTGACACTGGCCAAAATTACTGCCTGCATGGAAGACCTTATAACATCTGAGAGCAACCTGCACCTCTTGCCCATTAGCAAAATACCTTATAATCTACTAGAGGACCAGTATTCCTGCACTGCTACAGATATGAGTTTGCCTTTTTACCATACTCTTCAATTTTAAAGGACAGCGAAGAGTTGCTGGAGTTCACTAAGTCAACCAAGTTTGCAGTCACACAGTTAAACATGTAATCAGCTCTTCAGCCTCGAGCCAAACGTGTTCTGGCATTCCCCCTTGTCAGAGCTGGCATCTTGGACCTTTGTGACACAGGCAGCACTTAGATAAAATTCTAACTACTACAAAAAATGCTGGTTTATGCCTTCTGGGAAAAAAAATATCCCAATCTAGAAGCTGTGCAAGAGGGAAGTTTCTTGGATAGCATCTTAGCCCAGAAACTTCCTTCACATCCAAAGCCTGAGTGGAGGATGGCAGCTCAGACACAATTCTGCACGTCCTCACTTCTGAGAGAGCAGGTCAGCACTTAAACCTCATCTGACCACAGCTGAGATCTACAAAGAATTTGCAATTAAGCATGTTCTGGTACCCACCTTTGTCTTTAGAGGAGCGTGAGAGTTTGCACTGTCTGAATGTATTAGCCAGCAGCAGTTAAACACAATCGAGCTGTCTACTTCTAAGGTCAGGACAGAATACTTCACAGCTGCAGTCCTTCTCCCACTGGGTATGACTAATCACATCTACTTCCCTGATATTCTCTCCATCTCTTTTAGATGTTTGCACAGATAAATTCTTTTTGCCCAAAACTGCTTTCATGTTGAAATAAGGGCTCACTTTGTATTTTTTCAGCACACATGTATTTTTTTTCGAATTCTGAGTAACACCCGGGGGAGGTTAGACAGGGAGAAATCACAGGGTTTGGAAGGTATTGTCAAATTGTTCAAGTCCATGACTGAACAGTGCAATTCATCACTTTACCCCCATGTGCCAGATTGCCAGATCAGGGGCTCTTTCTCCTTTGTTAGCTTTTCAAAGATGTGGGGTCCAGAAAGGATGTCACTGTTTTGCTCCCATTTCAGAATTACTTGTGAACAAAGCATTTTTTAATGCACAGAAAAAAATGCAGCTTCTATGGTTAAAATAGTAAATTGAGTGGTAATTAACTTAATTGCAGTAATAACGAAAACACAGTCTTTTGAGGATAGCAAGGCCTTTAGCTGGCTTTAGTGCCAGTCTGACAGAGATAAATCAATTTAAAATTTACACTGGATATCAACATTGTTAGTAAAGAAGCCCCAAAAGAAACTCAGAGTAATACAGCTATGTTCAGTATTACAAAATAATCCATTTGGCCTTATAATAAGAAAGGGGACTTTTGTAAATTCAAGTAAAATCAAAGATTCTATTTTATGACTTGGAGAATGTTGCTTTTCTTAAGTTGTTCACAACACATAATTAGAACTGGGGTGTACTTTACTACATACCACACAAGAGATTCTCTGTCTCACTAACCAGAGTGACTGATGGAGAACTCTCAATCTGTTACCATAGGTCTCTTACCATTCAAAAAAACAGTTGTCAAACTTAATCCCACAGACAAAGCAGATCAAAAAGGAGACTTAAAATTATTATTTTAAAGCTTATAAGTTGGAGGCTTTTTCTTTTTTAATTGGTTCCCTTTGTGACCCTTTTAATAAACAGAAAAAAGGCAGAGCATGTGTAGTAACCAGCTACAAACCCTCCTCCTTTAACACACACACACAATTTTGCAAAAAATGCTTTATTTTAGGTGCAGTAAGCCCTGTACAATTCACAAACCAGTGATTTGTGACTTGAAGTACTGGACTGTCAACAAATTAATTAATTTTTAAAGTATTTTTAATTAAAAAATAACAGCTAATAAAGATACAGGACATAAAATCATTTGTGATTAAAAGGTCATTGATATTTTTCTACTGGACTTTCAGCATAACATTATAGAAAAAGTCTTAATACTCATGCAAGTGTTATAGCGGAAAAGTCTAATCTTTTTTCAGTATTGGTATGTGTTTGATCTAATAGTGACACATGAAATCTCATTAGAATTTAAATATATATCTTAACTTTTATTGAATTGTAAGCTCTGTAAATGTAAAATATGTAGCACTGCAATTACTGATGCTATATGTGGGAACTCTCCCACACTATATCAGATCATGTCTTCTGAGAAGAATGAAAGATATCAAACTCTTATTACTCATAATTTATATAGGCATTTGGATATAACAGTGCTAAATGTCGCAACACCATGAATTAAATGATTAACAAGAAATCTTTGCACTATATTTGCTTGCTATTATTTTTTATTTTTTAAAAAAAACACTTAAATGTCAAGTCCAGGAGATGCCTGTGTGATTAAATATTTCTCTGATTTAAAAGCCTGACAGAGAAATGGAATGACCAAGCTCTGAGCCACACAAACACAGGAGAGCTCAGAGCCTGCCTTGTAGAGCATGACATGGTCTGGGCTCCCACCCACTGAACATTCGCCCCAGGGTTCCAAGAACAGTAAATGTTTAACTTCCCTGGAAACAGAAAGTCACCTGCTGTCCTTCCCATTAGCTCTATGACCCTGTCAGCTCCACAGTTAATAGCAACAGGTTTTGATCAACCAACAAATCCCTACCTGAAGTCAGGCTTCTGGGCTCCCCAGTCGGGCCTTTTCCATACAGAGGGTACAGTGGCTAGAATCATGGAATCACAGAATAAGCTCAGTTGGAAGAGACCCATTAGGATCATCAAGCCCAACTCCTGGCCCTGCACAGGACAACCCAAGAGACACACAATCTGCCTGAGAGCATTGTCCAAACACTCCTTGAGCTCTGTCATGTTTGGTGCTGTGACCGCTGCCCTGGGCAGCCTGTTCAGTGCCCAACTACCCTCTGGGGGAAGAATCTTTTTCTAATATCCAGCCTAAACCTGCCCTGACACAACTTCAGGCCGTTTCCTTGCATCCTGTCACTGGTCATGAGAGAGAAGAGATCTGCACCTGCATCTCCGCTTCCTCTCATGAGGAAGTTGTAACTGCAGTGAAGTCTCCCCTCAGTCCCCTCTTCTCCAGGCTGAACAGACCAAATGTCCTCAGCTGCTCCTCATACAGCTTCCCCTCAAGGCCCTTCACCATCCTCGTGTCACACACATCCTTGTGCCAGCAGGAGCTGGCCAGCCTGATCCAGACGCTGGCTGCGATGCTGGGCCATCACCCCCATCCCCTGTGTCCCTACCACATCCTCTTCCAGGCAATCCCCTGCTTCCCCTATGGCTCTAAGGCCCTGTCCATGCTCCATGACAAGACGAGCCAGGTAGAGCCGGTCATCAAGACAGATGCTTTACTGTGAGAGTGTGAGGCCCTGGCACAGGGTGACCAGAGAAGTTGTGGATGCCCCATCCCTGGAAGTGTTCAAAACCAGGCTGGATGGAGCTCTGAGCAACCGGCTCTAGTGGAAGGTGTCCCTGCCCAAGGTAGGGGGATTGGAACAGGATGATCTTTAAGGTCCCTTCCAACCCAAACCATTCTATGATTGTGTGTACACCCAGCCAAGCCTGCACATCAGGTCCCTCGGCTGCACGGGGCCCCAGTGCCACACTGTCTGTGTGAGGGATTGTCTGCCTGCAGGAAAGCCTGAGGTCAGAGCCAATGCTTGTGTGAGACTTACCAGGCCTCTTCTCTGACCATTGTGACACCAGGTTTAAATGGCAGGAGTTGAAACCTGTTGAATGAAGAGAATAAATACAAATGAAAACACAGTAGCTTTTGCAAGGAGCCCTCTCTACCCCAGAAGCCTTGTTACTCTTTCCAGCAACCCTCCTGGCTCAGCTTTCTCCCTGTCCTAGGTTACAATGTAAGATATGCCCAAAGTCTGTATTCTATCACCATCTCCATGAGCTGTTAAACCAGGTGGGGCAGTGTTTCCCTTGCCCCTCCCTCTGCACTATCTTCTGTTCATGGGCCCTCAAGGCCTTGCCCATGGCTCACAGGTAACTCCCTCCGGGAGCTCTCTCTGTTTAATGGGCAATCAAGGACCCACTGCATGACTGATAAAATTACATCATTCCATTGGGAGATGCTCCGCCCAGGGGGAGGGGCCAAGCATTCCCACCTGGCTATAATCTCGGATTTGGGACAGCAGTGGGGCCTTACCTGCTGGACTCCCAGAGGACAGGAGCTACCAGACCTTTCTACAGGATCACTGCTTCAAGAAGACCTGGACTGCTACCACCACCCTAACCAGCAGGGTGTTAGGTTGTATTCAGACTCTGTCTGTGGTCTTTTGTACTACTGCATTTATTTTTTTTTTTTTCCTATTAAATTGTATTTTCTGATGTGGAGTCTCTCACTGGTTTTGCTTTCAAACCAGCACACTCCCTCATGTAGTTTTGCTTTTGCCACCCCAACAGATTTCTGGAACCTACTTCCAGTTCCTTCAAGCTGAGGTTTTGAATTTAGGCACAATGCTCATCCTTCCTTGAAGTACTTGTGTCAAAGAATGGTAGCACTGCCAACCTCAGAAAGGCAACAAGAAGCAGGAAACTTAAATATTTCTTTTTCATGACTATTATGTAGCCCAGTCAATTGGTTTTGAACTCCTAATGCTCATCTCCATCAGTTAAAACAACTGATCTTGCCATGTCTCCCAACACCACAATTGCTGTGGGTGCAAAATCGTAAGCCTTAAGCTCCTGAAATTTCTCTGTAGCTGCTCCTCCTTTCTTTGAAAACAGTATCAAGAGCTTCCTTCCTATGCAGTCATGTGAGAGGAGACTGCTCAACGCAATCTGTGCCACAGCACTGATTAACTTCTCTCCAAGAGGAGAGAAGCAAGGCAGACATGGCTGAGGATATCCACCCGCGCAACCAATGCTGAAAAATTCACCAAGACCAGGGCTTTTCTGAGGAAGATTTCTAACAGCAGCAAAGTTAAACTGCATCACAATTTCCCACCTGCTTTTTCATCAACAACGTCTGAGCTTGTGTCACTGAAATCAATGGGAACTTTATTACAGACTAAATCGGAAGAGATGGGAAAAAGAGGGGAAAACAATTACAATTTCTGTATTTCTAAGTTACAGTTCTTATAAAGAGCCTAATCAGATTCCTGTGCATGTAAGTCAGTATTTTCTTCATCAGTGCAGCTAGTTGGCCATAAAATGAGTACATTGCATTTATTTATGCATCTAGAGTGAAAAAAAAAATAGATTCTCATACATATGGAAAAAAAATCTTTGAAATGGGCAGACAAGAATTTAAAATACATTAAGCCAATAACTTACATCTCAATATGATCCAGAGGTATTTATCATTCTGTCCTTTATAGATCCTTTATAGATTAATTCATATACACAGAACAAATATATCTTCCATCTGTATTGAAAAAACCCTCTCAACAAATCTTAAAAAAAAAGAAAAAAGGCAAGCAAAAGTAAAGTATAAACACATTTTAGTGATTTTAGGTGTAAAAAATTCCCAGCCGACAATCATCATCCACCCCCAGCTCAAAGGTTCATCTTACTGTGACTGAAGCAGCCCACAAACTTGGCATGGTTCACAGCTGCAGCAAAACTGCCCTTCCTACCTGGATGGGTTATTGCTATTGTTATTATTAT